>JASDQU011443324.1:0-17372 GCA_032191745.1 Picea mariana | reverse complement strand
GCGAGAGCCGCGATTGAGGCAGTGGTCGACAATTTTGGTTCGCCACGGTGGTGGCGAGGGAGGCCATTTTTTCATGGCTGAGGCGGCACAGGTGTGGCAGCAGATGCCGCAGGTCATACTGCGGTATCCATACTATGGTGTTGACTTTCGAGGTGATCCGGACATGGTGTTACCTCCAAGGGAGGTGTTTGATCACTAAGGTATGTTTGTGATTTTGATATGTTGATTTTTGAGATAGTATGACATATGTATTTTGTATAGATGTTGATACTATCGTTTGGTTGTTTGTATGTGCAGATGTGGTACCTCGCGGGCGCGAGATTGAGCTGATGAGAGCGTTGGCTCACTAGGAGTCGGGGAGACCGTCGCGGGCAAGAGAGAGACGTCGACGTGAGGATGCCGAGGCGAGACTAGCTGGTGACGAGAGAGCAGCCAGGAGACGTCGTTTTGATGACCCTGGTGTCGGGCCATCGCATGCTCCTCTGGCAGAGGCCGAGGGAGATTTCGAGGATATTCGTCGTCGCCTAGAGGCGGTGCTACAGGGCGTGCCTGAGGGCATGTGGTCGCACATCCAGGATGAGGGCATCCTAGAGCAGTGTGTGGGAGTTCCGCTAACGTGGCGGGYCGTGGTGCGGCGAGCAGCAGTAGCAGGTGCTGCGATGAYCGGACGGTTACCTCCCGGTCCGGAGGGACCAGTAGTGGGTGGGGCACCACCGCCAGAGGGAGGGGCAGGAGGTGGTGCGCTAGAGGCACCTTGAGTGTCGCTCTATGGATGGTTGTATTTTGTATATAGGTTGGTAAGCCCATTTTGTACCGAGGTGCTTTACTGACCTGCGGATTTTGTATATGATGTTTTGTATGTGAACATTTTGATGGCACTGGTGACCGATTTATATATATGAGTATACATTTTTGGGGGGTCTTGGTGATGTTTACATGTGTTTTTTAATGTGTTGATGATGTCTAATCTATATATGTTGTGACAGGTTCTTGATAGTTTATGTGTGTGTAGAGATATCTTGATGTGATATATGCCAATCTAATACAATGTTAGCTAAGTTATCTGTAATTTGATTCAATTGTCTTGGAATATGTGTAAATGTGATGAAGTCAAAATGTCGAGATAACAGTCTAACTTGMAGGTMTTTGCGAAAGAGGCAARGATCGCGGACACGGTTCACATTGTTGAGCTGGAGGACGACTAGTTGAGAGTCAAGAAGAACGCTAAGGTGACAAATACGATGATGATGGGSATCGGCGAGGAGGCCAATGATGGCAGTGTATTCGGCTTGGTTGTTGGTTGTTGCACCCAAACATATGCCRCTAGAGTGGGGCAGTTCATGTGAGGGGGTATAGAGGGCTCAAGCTGCCGAAGTGAGATTTTGTGTTCAATGGCTGGCGTCGTCGACGTAACCGATGTGGTAGGYCGATGGAGGTGGCATCTGTCAATAACACAAATGATAGTTTAGATGTGAGGAATGGAAAAAAGATTAAAAACACTATAAAAGAAGTAACCTAATGTAGAATGGTTACGCTTAGATGTAAAATTTCTTTAAGTATAACCCGTTGACGGGTTCTTTGAGAGAGAGGCTTTCGGGAGAGGCCAAGATGTATGCGTCTTTGGTGAGGCAATGTTGGATAATGTAGGGGTCGTGCCATAGTGACTCGAATTTTCCATGACCAAGGGTATCGTGAGCGATATCGTAAGCAAGGACAAGGTCGCCTTCGTGAAACGAGCAAAGGTTGACGTGGCGATCAAAGGTGGCCTTTGACCGTTTTTTAGCTGCCTCATTAATCTGTAATGAAGATCGACGATCTTCATCCAGGGACTCTAAGTTCAACAAGCGCTGCTCCATTGGAGCAGTGTCGGGTAATAGCTCAATTGCGGTGCGTAAGGTGGGAATTTCGCACTCGATGGGAAGAGTGGCCTCAACCCCATGGACTAGATGAAATGGTGTGAAACCAGTGGTTGTTTTCACGGTCGTTCAGTAAGCCCATAGCGCGGAAAATAACATATGATGCCAATTGGTCTTATGTTTGTTAACTGTGCGCTGCAACATGGTCTTAAGGACCTTGTTAACTGATTCGACCTGTCCGTTAGACTGAGGGTAATATGGTGAGGCAAACTCGTGGGAGAATCCCAACCGAGATGAGAGTTCAACAAAAATCTCATTCTCGAAATGTTTCACGTGATCGGAAACTAGTTGGAGTGGTACTCCGAAGCGGGATATGACGTGATTAAAGAAAAAACGTGCTACAATGTCAGCGGTGTTGTTGAAGGTGGGCATGACTTCAGCCATTTTGTGAAGTAATCGATTGCGACAACAATGTATTTGTGTCCATTGCTGGATGGGGGATTACAAGTCATGAAGTCGATGCCCCATTTACAAAAGGGGCCTGCAGTAATGACTGGGTGGAGAAGAGCAGGTGGTGCTCGTGTTTTGTTGGCGTAAAGCTGACATTTATCGCACCGCTTCACAGCATAAATGCAATCGTGAAACAATATAGGCCAAAAATAACCTGCTCGGATGATTTTTTGAGCAGTAGACATTCCCGAAAGATGGCCCCCACATGTGCTGCTATGGAAATCGTTCAAAACTCTATGAGCTTCGTCAATAGTCAAGCATCGACGAAGTATGGTGTCGACACGTCGTCGATATAAGATATCTCCGATGAGGATATAGCAGGGGGCCTAGTGGCGAATACGACGGTGATCATCTCGTGAGAAGTGGTTACCGAACTTTTGAGTTCGAAGGTAGACGAGGAGGTAGTCGTACCAAGGATCATCTGAAGTGATGTAAAAGAAATGTTCATCAAGGAAGTCGGTATTGACAGAGGTACTGATAGTATCAGAGGGGAAGGCCATGACCAGTTCGGCGAGGACGAGGGCTTTCTTGCTCTTGGGTGTTGAAAATTCAAGATCGTTCTCCTGAAGGATAACAATCCGTCAAGCAAATTTGCCATTAATTTGCCGACAATTGAACAAGTATTACATAGGGTTGGAATCTGCTACGACCTTAGTCGTGTGAAGCAAAATGTAATGACGCAGTTTCTGGACTGCGAGGACGACTAGAAGGGCTAGTTTCTCTTCATGTTTATACTTCAAGGGTGGCCCTGAGAGGTTTTTACTAACGTAGTAAATGACATGCTCACGATCGCCATCACCGATTTGAATGAGAACTCCTGCGACTGAGACAGTTGATGCTAATGTCTAGAGGATATAGTCGCAATTGTAGTCAGGTGCACTAATTAAAGGGGCGTTGGAGAGCACCATTTTAAGATTTTCAAATGCTTTTTGGGCATGTTCATCCCAGTGGAATGGGATGTCGTGGCGGAGTAAGTGAAGGAAACTGTGTGCTCGAGTGGCATAGTCTGGGACGAAACGCCGTAGAAAGTTAGCTTTTCCTTGTAGGCTCTGTAGTTGGCGTAAATTCCATGGGGGTGGAATTTTGGTGATGGCTTGGACTTTGAGGGGGTCCATGGTAATACCGCTTTGGGAAACGATAAAGTCGAGGAGGCGCCCAGCAGTGACGCAGAATACGCATTTAAGGGGGTTTAAGCGGATGTTGTACTGACGACACCATTGGAAGACGATTCATAAATCATCAAGATGTTGGGTGCATTTTTTAGATCGAGCTGTGAGATCGTCCAAGTATGCGAGGATGATATGAGCTAGATCATGAAAAATGTATGTCATAGCCCGCTGGAAAGTTGCGTCAGCGTTCTTTAGGCCAAAAGGCATGACACGATACGCAAACGTACCCCAAGGGGTGGTGAATGCGGTTTTGTATTGATCAGTTGGGTGGATTTGGATTTGATTATAACCAGAGAAACTGTCCATGAAGGACAGAGCCTCGTGGCCCGCGCAGTCATCGATAATTTGATCGACGAAAGGCATGGGAAAGTTGTCTTTGGGACAGGCGTGATTGAGATCGTGAAAGTCCATGCAGACGCGGATAGTGCCCTGTTTTTTGTTAACAGGTGCAGGGTTGGAAACCCATGAGGTATAAGCGATGGGGTAGATGAACCTAGCCACGCGTAATTTGTCAATCTCGACTTTAATGGCCGCTACTTTGGATGGGTGTAGCGGTCGTTGTTTTTGACGAATTGGTGTAATTTCAGGCCAGGTGTCGATGCGATGTTCGACAATAGAGGGATCAAGGCCAGGTGTCGATGCGATGTTCGACAATAGAGGGATCAAGGCCAGGCATCTCTGTGTATGACCAGGCAAAAATATCTCGATACTCTTAGAAGAGGGCTTTATAGGCGGTGATTTCCTGAGGAGTGCATGCGGCACCAATGGTGATTTCCTCGACGACTCCACTTTTTATGGAAATATCAATTTTGATGGTTAAGGAAATGTTGGCCATGTTGCCTTCTTCAAAAGCATCAGGGGTCGGGATGGGGTGGTTGAACCAGTCGATATCCCCTGATGGGATAAAATCATTGGTTTCGACTGTGCATATGGGGTGTTGGTTAGGTGGCGTGAAGGCTTCCTGTGAAAAGAAGAGCGCTCTGTGGTGTAGCGCATCCCATGGGTAGTCAGGAGTGGTTAGTTCCTCGAGTATGTCCTTGTCATAGTGAAATTGGCGGGAATACAAGGGGTCTAACAGAGTGATATCGATGACTGTCACCGTGTGGTTGTCCTTTGGTGATGAAGAAGCAGGAGGAATGACGCAATGAGATTGCGATGGTTCGCTCGACATAAACCAGATATCGAGGTACTGAGGAGTGCCAGTGGTAGTTGGATGTAAAATTGTCGTAGGGAAATGAACGGGAGAGTTGGGGGGATTGGGGGGTAAATCCTCAGATAAGTCATCCAAGAACCACGGAGGAATAGGGAGTGCCTCAGGTTCAGGAGAAATGATATGAAGAATCTCAAGTGGTGATGTAAGGTCAACCATCGATTCGGTAGGGGGTGCAGGGGTTTGAATCAGGGCCATCTGGCGTTGCCTGTATTCAATGATCATAGGACATTGATATGTAAAATGATCTAAAGATTCACATAGAGAGCAAGGGAATCTCATGCGTTCGTTGACTGAAGTCATGACATAATGGATGTCAGTGATGTTCAGTGGGGATGACGTAACTGAACGATGTTCCTGCTGGAAACTTTGGCTTACTGCGACTAACGTCTGTCGGAACTGAGGTAGCGCTGCGCAATGGTGTGTATAAGCGTTGGGCAATGGTGTGTATAATGGCCATACTCTGAACATATGGCGCAAGCAAATTTGGTTCGTAGTCCTTTGCTACTTGTGTTCGGGGAGATAGCAGCAGTACTTGTTACTGTGGCGAGCAGTGATGGTGTTTGACTGGGTTGAATGAGGTTATGTAACTCGGGTAAAGATGGGCATTTGTTGGTTAGGTGTCCATCTTTCTCACATAAAGCGCAAGGAGGTTGGACATGCGGGGGAAGTGGAGTTGTGGGCTCCTTCTTCTTTCTCCTGCCCCCAGCTGTGATAGGGAGGTTAATGAGTGGGGGTGTAGGGGGTATGGTGGGAGTGAGTATGGGAATCATCATTGGGATTCATTCCATTTGGGGGGGAAGGGATGGTTGAGGGACCATCTCTGGTGGATGTAAATACCAAACTGGAATTGCCAACACCATATTAGGGAGGGTAAGCGTTGCGGCTACTTAGAAAGCTTGTATGCCTGGTGGAGGATAGAAGAAGGGGATTTGAGTGATGGCTTGGGGAATTGTCTCCCAAACTGGGATATGACCTGGGGGAGAGGTGAAATCGTGACCTGGTGGGGTCGACGAGTTCGCAGGAGGCTCATGAGGGGGGAGCTCTGCGACTAGTGGGACATCAGAGATGATAGAAGCCTCCCTAGGAGGAAGGGTATCCTCGATGTCAGTTCTGTTGGATGATACGATGCATGCTTGATTGGAAGGATGAAGGAGCGGTGGCGTGCCGTGGTAAGTTCCTAACAATGATGGGTCTTTGAAAATCCCAAGACCCATTTCAATGAGTGGGTATGCGTCATGACTCATGTGGATGAGAGGGAGAATGTTATCGATGTTGGCAGAGGGGTTAGGCTTGTAATGCGAAACTTGGTCAATTGTGATGATCTTCTCGTTGTGGGGGAACATCATGGTTCGAAAGACTGAAGAGGCAACTACCTTCATAGCGTACATGTAGCTACGACCGAACAAGATATTGTAATCGAGTGGGGCATCGATAACTTCAATGTCGATGAGAATACTCTTGCCCCCGAGTTCTACAGGGACATTTTGGAAGAGCCCTTCAGGAGACGATGGTCGTCCATCGTAAGCTCTTAAGGTAATGGCAGATGGGATGAGTTCGGGGGAACCAAGTTTTTGCCATACAGACTTGGACATGATGCATGTGTATGCTCCTTCATCGATGATGCACCGATGAACTGTAATGTTCCGAATTTTTACTGGGATTTGAAAAGCGATTAGAGCGGGAAGTCGAGGTTCTCCGTTGTCGAGATCAAATGTGATGAGTCGAGTATCCGCGGGGTTGACTGCCCCCAAGGCAAAAAGTAATGATTTCCGCTGAGTGGGGAAAGTTTGAAGGACTTCTAAGACTGACATGGCAGTCGGGGATTGTGCTAAGTCATCAACCAAACTGTAATTATGAGCCGCCCTAGCATGTGGGTTGTGGACATTCCTGTGCAATGGGATGCGAGGGATGCAAAGAGGTGGTTCTGCGTTAGGAAGAGGAATCACCAACGGGGGTCCCGTTGGTGYGGGRATTGTTTCTAGGGGAATGGGAGGAGACTCAACGGGTGCACGGTATTGACGATTACGTGTTTGCAGAAGGATCTCTTCCTCACTGGTGAGGAGGATAGTACGATCTGCAGGATTGTTTGGATTGAGATACTGTCCCAATGGTGGTGGGGTAGGCTGCATCTCTTGTTGGGTGTTCATCACACCTTGGTGTGGAATGGGGTTTTGCAGCACAGCTAGGGGGGGTTGTTGCACGTATTGTTGTGGGGCCTGCTGAGGGGCGGGTAGTGCTGAAGGATGTGGTAGACTGCCTAAGTCTTTCAGCCGTTTAAAATCAGCAATTTGGGGGCAATGGTAAGTATAATAACCAAACTCACCGCAAAGGGCACATGGGAAGGTGGTTTTAATAGTATTGTTATTTCTCCCTTGACGCCTGTTGTTATTGCCCCCCTGGGGGTTCTGATTCCCTTGATTTTGGTTGCCCCCAATAGGTTGGTGTTGTTGGGGGTGATTCCCGCCTTGACCTGGGTTGTTATTGTTCCTGTTTTTCCCTTTCTTTTTGGCATTATTCGATGGATGGGTCGGATTTTCCATATTCAGATGTTCAAAATTTTGATATTGCTGAAGGAGAGAGGGTTGAACAAAATTCAGCCCAGCGTAAGGATGTGGGGGAGCCATGGGTTGTGGAGGACCAGGGAATGGGAAGTATGGATTCTGTGGGAGTTGTGATCCGTAAGGTACATAGGAAGGCGTGATGATTTTTCTAGTACTCAAAGGATAAGCTGAGGTAGAGGGGGTACCAGAACTTGTTTGGATAGGTGGGTGTATTGGAGGTGTCGGCAGTGGCCCACTGATGGGTGGAGGAATAGCAACAGGGTATGGTTGTTGATAAGGGGGTGGGGGGTAATAAGAGGTTCCCCCATATGCCGGCAGATATTGAGGTGTGCCATACATTGGTGGTGGTTGGGGTTGTGGTGCGCGGTGCGTGGTATTACCAATCAATATGTCTGTTGAGTGAGACATCCCGGGTTTGTCTTGACCGAATGGCACCGGTTTTGGGAGATCAGGAAGTACTGTGTATAAGTACCCTGACTGTGAATAGATGAGGTCGTATTGTTGAGCCTTACTGATGGCTTCTTCTGATTGAGGGAAGGTGGAAGCTACATCTTTACCGAGGAGAGAGACAAGTGATCTAAGAAACCAGTGAAGACACTGTTGTTTGGTGGTTTCAACTTTGCACAAACTACGTCGTCTACGCCACTCATGAATGTGATCAGCGATATGTGTGGCTGAGGTTTGTTTGAAATTAGAGAGTAGTTCAAGACCATTGTCCTGGTGGATTGGTAATTGGAAGAAGGTCAAAAATGCTTTGGCCAAGGACTCGAAAGTCGCATGGGACCCCGTTTTTCATCTACATACCATTTGGCTAATGGGCCAGTGAGTGTGCGTTGAAATAATCGTAGTCTGATGGAATCATCCATAATGTTGTTGGAAGAGCACCATAGGTGGAAAGTCATAACATGATTGGCAGGGTCATCCCCTGCCTTTCCTTCAAACTTGGGAATGTCTGAAGGTAGTTTGGTGGGCATTGTAGGCCATGTGGGGTCATGCAATATAGGATCATTTGTGAGTTTTCTTAGATCTGGTATGTTAAGAGAGGCCAAATATGGCATCAGGAGTGTTGGTGGAGGATTAGTTCCAGCCATGTTGTGAGTGTTATGTGAACCTAACCCTTGAGGGGGGCTAGGTGAGTTGGTACTTCCCCCTTAAGAGGAAGTTGGCCCCCCGCTTTCGTGTAAAGGAGAGCGAATGGATAGAGGACCTTGGGAAGTGGACCCAAGTAATGTGGAACCAAGCAAAGTTGATCCTAAGACAGTGGCACTCACTGGAGTGTGAGAAGGTGTGCCGATGAGTTGGCAAGACTAGGCACTCCCCCTAAGATAGGAGGGAGATGTAGCAAGCGTTTGGAACGACGGGGATTCTGTGGGTCCCCTATGATGTCCAACTAGCTGAGTGAATGTGTGCGAATGGTGGTGAAAGTAATAAATAAGCAAGAGTCTTTGTTGCAATTTTGAACTTTACACGATATATATTTAAATCAAAAATGTAATCAGAAGTGCATCATACATGAAGTGTTTTGAAAAAGAAGCATATATGTGGATAAGGGGGTTTTGTCCGCGTGGGGAATCAAAGAAAACAAATGCTCGTGTCCTAAAAGACGTAACGTCCTTCCTCTCAAATATCACTGGACCTTCCAATAGTACTCAACAGTGGGGTCTGAAGTCACCGGAAGAGAAACTAGTGAAGGATGAAGTAATCAGTTATAATGAGGGGTAAAGGGGGCATATCCTGAAAGAGCTGGCAATATTTCCCAATAGCCACACAAAATCCGATCAAGGTGCAATTGTAGCCCACAATTGCCACCTGGGTAGATGTCCTAAAATTTGGTCACTAGGTACCTCGATCAAAGTGCGGCATTTAGATTTTCGGCCTAAGAAATGGGTCACGGGCTGGATCTCGTCCAAGAGGTGGGTGCCTCAAGGGGGGACTCACATAACAACCGGACCTCAGCCTTCAACCCTTCACGGGTATCTCCCTACCTTATGGTGTTAGGAACACTTGACTTGGAGGATTTTCAATTTCCTATTTGACAACTTCTATTGTATGGACAATGTGAGAACCAGATAACGGGGAGTTATTTGGATGCATATCCCCGTAATTCTACCTAAACTAAAAAATTTCTTTTGGCACCTCCTGTGGAGAAAAACTTAGTGAGTTTTTAGAAAAAATTTAGATGTGGTTGTTTCAGAGATTAGGGGTGTGAACCAACCTCGTTGAATTTAAATGGGAGTGGATAGTTCCGTCAAGAAAAGAGTGGGGTGTTTCAGAATCCCTTTGAAGGAAACTTACTTTGACCTCCACATTTCGAAAAGAAAACTATGTGAGTGATAAGTGACTTTTGTGTGTGAATAAGTGAAAGTGTGTCCATGTTTTAATGAATTAGGTGTCACCTTGCTGCATGTGGACTTCGTTTGGTCCTTACAAGTGTTGATTACCTAATTAACTAAATGTCTTTGATACAACCTTGCGTAATTTAAAAGTCCCTAGGAAGCTAGCATGTGGACATGTGGGTCATTTACTATTCATTTAACTCCCTATTGTGATTTAATCTAAGAAAAGCTTTGAAACTATCATAGATTGTGATCATGTGGGCATGTATGGGCCCGTTACAAAACCTTTAAACTTCCCTAGTGATTTAGTCTAAGAAAGTAAATTTCAACACTATCTTATCTTTGTAGCATATGGGCATGTATGGGCCCATTACAATCTTAAGATGTGTTTGAAAAATAAACTAAGAGGAGTCTCGAGAGGGGCTGTTGTCCTCTCGGTTTTAATCTTTTTAAGGGAGATGAAATTGTCCTACAACCTCTTTCTGATTCTTAAGGTCGCTTTGAGGCGCGAGAGAAGAGCATACTAAACGATTGTTATCCAACTTCTAGTCCCAATGCAAGTTTTATGTGATTACAAATGATTCCAACTTATACTTTTAGTCAAAGCAAGCCATCCATGTGGCAAAATGAAAGCAAAAGAGGAAATAATGATTTTAAACCCCCTAAGTGCCTATGTGTTTTGACTAATCTCTTTATATGAAGAGGGAATTAAGTGTGGTGCAGCTTAAAACATGCATGAAATCACTTTTAAGAAGGCTAGGAGCCTTCCCCAAATCACAAAAACCTTACAATGTGTATTTTTCTGCACAGGTGTGCGGGTCTCAGTGTAGACAGAGGCGAACTAAGCGCCTATGCGCAAACCGAAACGGGCTTTTGGGCGCAGGTGCGCAGAACAACACTGTGACTTTGGCGCATGTGCACACGATGCGCGTCTATGGGCCAATAAACCTGCGCACAACTGACACACGGTCGTGAAGAAAATTCCGGATGGAATTCTCTCAATTCAACTTTGAATTGGATGATTTGCAGGTCGGCTTGGGCCGGTTAAGGTATCTGCAAGTTAAATAAACCAAAAGAAGAGCTAGAAAAACCCAAATGGGGTAGGAAATTGATACATTTCCCCAGTGGAGTCGTCAATCTGTTGCGCCTCTTTCGTCACCTAAATGAGCAAAACAGAGGTGCTTACAAGCTTAGTTGGGTTAGCTAAGCAGGACAACTGTAAAGGAAAAGGGTTAGAGAAAGAAATATAAAAGAACAACTAAGAATTAAACTAAGAAATAAAAGAACAACTAAACTATTGAGCATAAGGTTATAAGAACAAAAAGACAATAATACCCATATCACCAATGGCAAGGATTATATTAGTGAAAGAAAACACCAAGAAGAAATAGGACTATGAGTCCCTTCTTCCTCCAAGGGAGGGCTCTTGGACCCCCACAAATAAGCTCTTCTTACAACTTTGAATGAAAATGGTGAAAGAATTCCAAACTAATCCACTCAAGAGGTGAGATGGAATGTCAAATGTAATGGTGCTAGTATACTCTTGATGAGAATAGAGGATTACTCAAAAGAATAGCAGCAACATAACTTTGCTATTGAATTCCTTGAAAATGAAGTGCACCCATGGATTTGTTTTATAGCACCTCTTTGAAGTATTGTGCAACCAGCTTATAGTGTGAAAAGAGGCTAATTAGGGCATTTTTAGGTCTTTGACCAGCCACCCAGTCAGATCCAGTTGAGATTTGGGTGTCAAATCAAATTGGACGCTGAACCAGAAGTGGGTGGGAGGCCGACCAATCTCATAAATGCGTTGTTCTCAGATATGCGCGACTTTTAGCGACCACAGTCGTGCATCGGGCGCATGTGCGTTTTTCCTGCTTTTTTGTTTTGCGCATGTACGCGCGCGCCCTATGTAGTCATAGCGCACTTTAATTTTATCACTGGTTGTATAGTTTTGGACCTTTTGGAAATGCTTTTGTGGTCATTTTGGTCCATGGGTGACCTCATAACTGTTTGACGATGCTGGATTCTTGTAACCATTTGTGGACAAAATTTTAGTGATAACACACTTGAAGTTACTCTTGATTTATCTTTCAATTCACTTGACGATATCTCTTTGACCTTAGTCGATAATATACAAACCATCGACATGTTCTTTGCTAGTCACCATCGTCAAACAAATGACTCAATGGTGATTTCCTCTAGAGCTCTATCAAACCTTAGCGGGTTTCAAACTACACAAAATGCATACAAACCCATTTCTCACCTTTGACAAATGGCTCATTAGCAAGTTTACAACTAGTCGCTCTACCTACGTGCCAACTCTGATTATATAACTAAAATATAATCATACATTAAACCTCAACAGCTCACCTCTGTATTTCAACATAGATGAAACCAGAATCACCATAGCTTCAACTAAGTATTTTCAAAGACTTCCTCTGCACTGGTATTTCTCAACAATGTTTCCCTGATGTCCTCCTCGTTACTCACACAGTTACATAGACTGTAGAACTACAATGGTGACAAATCTTTAAGACAAAGGTAGCGTTAGTCTAAATAACACATACAGGGAACTTTTCCAGCATTGATTTGACAACACCTTCCACCATAGACTTCTTACACACTTCCCAAAATCAATCTCTCTGGTCAATGCTCACCATCTCCCTTGGACTCAAGCCTTTCTATGCAGATAATACTCAGTCCCTTCCAGAGATTATCGAAACCCTTTCCGACAGCATTTCGATCTTCTATTATACCCTTGCACAAATATATCATACAAAAGATCTTCTTGAATCTTTAAAACACTAGTGATTGGAAATTCATAATGAAGTTCTACCCAACTTATTCCTCGAAATTMTACAATGACTGGAACTTCTCCAAGAAGCTTTGTCTAGTTGATCCATTCACCATTCACACAGGAACTCATTTATTTACTGTCAACTTAAATTCATARACAAGAATAAAACTCTTTTCATCTTCCATTAACTCAGAAAATGTTAACATACATAACTGAAACTTAATTTATTCTCCTATTATGTGTAGTCTTTCGACCCACAGACCGACTCTAAGCCAATCCCTCCAATAACTAAATTAAAAATGCTCGCAGGAATATAATTTATACAAAGAAGCTTGGCTTCCAGCACACAAAACTAACTGCTACAATCTAGCACTGATTCTAATAATAGAAATTTCGACCCTATATTCTACAATGACTCGTAACTCAAATATTTTGGACCTCTTCGAGTCATTCCACAAATTGGGGATTTGGCTTCATGACTCATTGTTCACATTGACCCCTAGCTTCTACGACTCATCTCTTCTAGACTAATTTGCAAACTATGAACTTTACAATAATTTTACATCAAAAACCCTTTCTTGGGCTAGCTCTAAGACCCTAGGTCTAACCAACATTTAAACTTTGCCAATGGGAGCAAATGCTCCTACATCAAACTCCGACGGTAGGAAAATTTATGACCTCCTGGTCATATGTCTATACTTTCTTTAAACCTCCTAGATCCCAGACTTTATGCTGCAATTTTCCATAAACTTTGTTGTACTGTTCTGCTACTGTTATTTCCTTCATTTCTCCAGGTTTCCATACTTTATGTTGTAGTTGTTGTTGTTCACCAATTCCGTGACTTGGTCCTTTTGATGTTGCTTTCAATTCTCCAGGCTTCCAAACTTTAATTTGCAATTGTGCTTTAGCTCTGCTATTCTTATCTTCCTCTACATTCAAACAAATACTATAATGGATTGTTTCTTCCTCTTTACTGCAATTTATCTTTCAACATGAGTTTCTCAACCTCATATATCTCTCTATCCAATCCATCACTCTACTGGTAAATGCTAGGCATATATCACTGGATGTCCTCCTTACCCTTGCTTTTAAGCGGCTGATTTCTTTTTTCCACCTCTTCATCTTCAATGTCCTTTAAGACATATCCCTCTTCAACATTCTCTTGATGCTCCTTCATTTCAATTTCACTTTCAAAGAGTAACTTATATTCTACTCCTTTGTTTACAGCATCGTGTTCATCATTCCCTTCTCTTTCTCCATTGTTCTTCAGAACAATTTCCTCTTCTTTCAACTTCAATTTGACATATTGAATTTGAGCCTTTTGTTCTAGTAACCTTCTTTCTAGAAGATTCATCTCCTCATACAAATAAAAAAAATCACTTGGAACTGTATTTGTAACCTCTACACACTCTTCACCATCTGCATCATCTAGCAGCCAATCCTCTAAAGATTGTATTTCTTCCTCTAGAGGCTTCTTATTTTCAACTTCTATGCAATCTTCTTCATTTTCTGTAACAACTTTCAATAGATGTTCTTCCTCTTCCCTTTGTCCATCTTCAAGATCCAAATCTTCCCTGCTCATGTCAATGACAAGTTCCTCAATGAGACACAATTATTCCATCTTTGCTCACATAATGTTGATTATGTCCTACTTTCATGTCTATAATAAGCATGCCTTTTTCACTTTTCATGACAGTGTTCAGTGATTGTTTTCCATCTCTTTCTTGGCTATCCTTAATGGCCAAATTTGTCTTGTTCGTCTCCATAACAACTTTGGATGTTTTCCCATCTTCATTACAACCTACAATTTCACACAATTTGTCAGTTTTAAAACCATAAGATCATGTGACCTCATTTAATACCTCAGCCATAAAATCTTCTTGTTGATCTGAACCCTCTGCACAGTTCATGGAATTCTCAATAGATTCCTTTTCTTCTTCTTCTTCATTACTATCCTTTTCTCCAAGGAAAACTCCTTGTTCTAGTTCACAATTGTGAACGATCTTCTGCCCAAACTCAGCACTTCTAGGTCTCATCTCAACTTTGAATCTCTATATCAACTTCCTAGCAAATAATTGCACTATAGGCCACCTGACTAGCCACATCTTTGATTTTCATCTTCCTCCTGTAACAGCTTCATCATCTTACTGAGTCTTTCCTTGATCTCAATAACCTCTTTGTCAAACTCCTTTTGACATACTCCTTTTATGCCAACTGTACTGGTATCCTCCTTCAGTCTATCATGGCTTCCCTTTGAACCCTTGATATGACTATTAACAGTCATCCTCTCCATCTACTCTGTGAGTAACTGCAAACTCAACTATGAGTTTCCCTCAAGCCTCTGCAATTGTAAGTTTGTTTCACCCTACTGTAAATACCTCAGCAAGTTTCTCCTAACTTGACCTATTGGTATTTTCTCTAGTTTTCACTTAACTAGACTTATAACCAATCTTATGCTTATCCAGGCTTCTCCACTCTTACTCACTTGTCTAAGAACTCAATTTGTTCTTTTACTCTCAATCTCAATTTGAAAGTAATCACAGTCTCTCTCTTGTCAGGGTTCACTGCCATACAATTTAATCGCTACTATCAACTTTAAGAATAAAAATATTCTTTGAATGCAAGAGTACAATTACTTACCAATCTCTCCAACGATTTTCCTTCAGCTCTGATACCACTTGATGGGGATTTGAAAATGTTGGTAGGTTGTTTATGCTACCAACATTAAGCCAACCCCTTAACTCCTTCCTCAAACTGACCCTCAACTGTGGTTACAGGAAATTAACATTCTTGCAGCTATGGAGAAAACCATTAATCTGCCAGATCCTCTTCATTTTTCAGCATCCAAACTTCCCTCTTGGTCCAACTATTAGCCCTGGAACTCCTTCTACAGGTTCACATTTTTGTACTCAGCTACTCCTTTATACCTCTTTCAACTTTAAGCAGCTATAACTTCCAGTAGCAAGTTGTTAGAATTATCAATAGAAGAGCTATCGGAACTTCCAGTAGCAAAACTGTTGGCACACAACTCTGCTACAAGAATTTTGCATATGCTATGTTTTTGGTCTCTTAACATAGAACCACTTGAAGCTACTCTTGACTTATCTTTCAATTCACTTGTCGATATCTCTTTGACCTTAGTCGGTAATATACAAACCATCGACATGTTCTTTGCTAGTCAGCATCGTCAAACAAATGACTCAATGGTGATTTCCTCTAGAGCTCTATCAAACCTTAGCAAGTTTCAAACTACACAAAAGGCATACGAACCCCTTTCTCACCTTTGACAAATGGCTCATCAACAAGTTTACAACTAGTCACTCTACCTTCGCACCAATTATGATTATATGACTAAAATATAATCATACATTAAACCTCAGCAACTCACCTCTGTATTTCAGCACAGCTGAAACTGGAATCACCATAGCTTCAACTAAGTCTTTTCAAAGACTTCCTTTGCACTGTTATTTCTCAATAATGCTTCCCAGTTGTCCTCCTCATCAGTCACACACAGTTACATAGAATGAAGAACTACAATAGCGACCGATATTTAATACACAGGTAGCGTTAGTCTAAATAACACATACATGGAACTTTTCCAGCATTGATTTGACAACACCTTCCACCGTAGACTTCTTACACACTTCCCACAATCAATCTCTCTGGTCAATGCTCACCATCTCCCTTGGACTCAAGCATTTCTATGCAGAGAACACTCGGTCCCTTCCAGAGATTATTGAAACCCTTTCCGACAGCGTTTCGATCTTCGAATATACCCTTGCACAAAAATATCATACAAAATATCTTCTTGAATCTTTTTAAAACACCAATGATTGGAACTTCATAATGAAGTTCTACCCAACCTATTCCTCGACAGTCTACAATAACTGGAACTTTGCCAAGAAGCTCTGTCTAGTTGATCCATTCACCATTCACACATGAACTCATTTATTTACTGTCAACTTAAATTCATACACAAGAATAAAACTCTTGTCATCTTCCATTAACTCGGAAACTCTTTACATACATAACTGAAACTTAATCTATTCTCCTATTATGCGCAGTCTTTCGACCCACAGACTAACTCTAAGCCAGTCCTTCCAGTAACTAACTTAAAAATGCTCACAGGCATACAATTTATACAAAGAAGCTTGGCTTCCAGCACACCAAAGTAACTGCTACAATCTAGAATTGATTTTAATAATAGAAATTTCAACCCTATCTTCTACAATGACTTACCATAGCCAGAAACATCAAACTATTGTTGAATTATATAGCTTTGGAAGCTATTTTCCCTATTGTAACTAACCATGTAAATAAAGTTTTGATATAGTGTTAACTTTATGTCAAGCATCAAACACATGACAAGTGTCAACCTTATGCCAAGACAACCATATGCCATGTGTCAACCTCATAGCACCTCTAAGAGGGCTACTTAGGAAGGTTGTAGTGGCTAGCTTAGGGAGGCTGCTTAAGAGGGCTTCTTAGGATGGTTGGAGTGGCCAGCTTAGGGGGGTTGCTTAGGCTGGTGGTATGACAACTGTATAACAGCTGTCATAAAATCCTAAGACAGCAATTTAGGGCAGCCTCTAGAACAGACAAAGGAAGTGACCTTTGGGAGCATTAGGAGGTGGCTCTTGGGAACTTTAGGAGGTGACTCTTGGAAACTTTAGGAGGTGACTCTTGGCAGCCAAAGGAGGGCAAGTATGACAACTGTTATACAACTGTCATACATTCTTAGGGAGTTGCTTAGGGCAGCCAAACCAACCTATAAAAAGGGGCATTCACTTACCATTTACATACCTTTGTTTTGTTGGAGTCTTCTGTTGAGGCAAGGCATCTATTTGCTGACGTATTTTTTGCTAGTATATGATTGATATCTACTGGAATTTTCTGCAGGTATATGGCTGCTAGTTGCTGAAGTCTT
>JASDQU011443323.1:6068-21491 GCA_032191745.1 Picea mariana | reverse complement strand
ACTATAACAGCAATGATTCAATTACACAATAATGTATACAGAAATAAATCTGATTGCTCTATTTATCTTGATTCTGGACTGATATATAAATGAGACACTCATAATCTTATCCCCAAATTTACAACAACAAATAAAGCAATACTTTGACCTGTTCATTAAATATGTGTTGTCTGTAGATATATGAATACACAGCAGTGATGAAAAGATGGACAAGTCTGAAATTATATTCTGCTACAGCAATAAAATGAGTGGAAGAACAGCAGTCTAGGAGTAAAAATACTTGACACCAGCTGATAGCAAGTTGACCAACAATGACTATGCTGCCCAGAATGAGAAAGCTCGGCCAAAATATGAATGAACTTGGCCCTCTAGCAATTTACTCAACCAGCAGTAGGAGAAGGTTCATTCAGCAAGGTAAATCTACTGCACAGATTCAAGAAATGCAACCAGCAGTGGGAGAAGGTTCAACCAGCAAGGTAAATCTACTGCCCAGATTCAAGAAATGCGCCCAGATTGGTATAAAACTCAGCCAGCGTCCCAATAATTCTGTTCTCCTTGATAAAATCGGCTTTCTCAACAAAGATTCAATTCACATATTTCAAAACTCCGCTGCCAAACAAAATAACTCAGCTGCAATAAAAGAACTCGGCTACCAACAAGAAATCTCAGCTACAAGAAGATGAACCCCGTCACAAATGAAGCACAATAAGAAGATCTGGATGATCTCCTCTCAATGACCAGCTAGGGTGGTAGTTTCACCACTGAAACCAATCTCCCAAACTCCCTAGGGTTTTCGTCCCAAGAGCCAAGCCACAAGAGCTCTCTCTCAATTTTGTTTTAGAAAATAACAATATGCATAATGAGAGAATGGGCACCTTCATTCTCCTTTTATCTCTTCATTGACCATTTTGGGACCCTTTTACCCTTTTAATAAAGTAAAGTGACTTTATAAACAAGTCACTTAAAACACCCTTTTTAATAACTCTTTTTAATGCCGGAAAGTGATTAATTGGCTTTTAAGATACTCCCGGACGCTAGAAGTCCCTTTCTCATCATCCCAACCTTTAGATCTTCTCGTCCCGATTCCAACGAGCTATTACACGAAGGTATCCCCTCAGATAATATGGTCCGAATAATACCTTTAGTGTATTTAATTAAGGTATGCTCAATAATAACCTAAAATTACGGAAATCGTCGGAATGCCACGAAACCAAGAGCGAACTATGCAGAAATGATCCTGATGTGAAAGATGATGAATGGACTAGCCAGGTCCCCATATAGCTCCTCCAAATGGCATGAGCTCACTGTTAACCTCATTTTACTTCTTTGGCCATGTTATCCCCTATCCTAGGGATAACTAAGGAGATCATGTCTCGAGGCCCACAGGTCCTAGACATGGAGTGCCGAGAGCTGAATGACTTGAGCATGGCCCTGGAGGGCCCATGTTTTCTTCAATGCAACCCACCTATCGGCAGCAACAACGTCCATCCCACCAGCCTGGTCCTGAAGTAGCAGTAAGTCTTGCTCCATGAGGTAATGAGTCCGGGTATCATGGTATGTGTCACTCTGATTTTTGAAGCACTTGAATATGTTGCAYTGAATTCTYCTTCATTTCATAACGTTTGCTTGGAAATTATGCTCTTTAACTTGTTCATACCTGGGAGGGTGACATAATGTCCTAGTAAGCTGATTCCCCTTTAGGATGAGTTGCCACTGGATGGGTCCGTGAAAGGTCATCATCTATTCCCTTCATACTTACAACTTTCCATCATTATTCCTCTCATCTTCCCTTGCCTTGGTTCGGGCATTGGGTTTGCCACGCTAGGAAGGGTTGTACCTTGCCTTGTGGGAAGAAGGGGCTAAAGGCCTAGGGGGTAAAAGTAGTTGGCAAGAGTTAGAAGCCAAAAATGAAAAACTTTAAGATGCTTCGCCCAGGGATTCTCGAGAAAGCAATAAAAGACTTCTCAGTAAGAAAAGGGGACCCATAAGATAAATCAAAACTCAAGGTACTAGTTGGTGGATGGGAGGTCTCATCATGAGCTAGCTTATTAGGTCCACGGGCATGTAGCGGTATGCCACTACCATCTATTTGGTCACCAAGCCAGGGTAGTGGCTCTTGGTGGCATAGCCAAGAGAAAGGGGGTCTCATCATGAGTCAGCCATTTTCGTGAACTGCTTGTGGGTAACGCTATCACCTCTGGTCACCACGCCAGGATGGTGTCCCCCAACTTTTCCCTTGAAAAGAAAAAAAGACCAAAAACAATAAGACTAGGAACAAAAGGCATTGAATGGGCTAGGAAACAATGGCATCCATGATAAGGTGCAACTCGCCTTCTACAAAGGCACCCACAGGAAAGACCTACATTTCCCTGTTATCACTGCGCCCTTTGCCCAAACATTTCCCCTATGCCACTTCACACACACCTACATGACCTAGATTGGTTCTCCCTTGGGAAACACCCCAAACTTAAGGAGGATTAGCCCAATAGAACATCTTGAGACCTTCTACAAACTTGACTTGTTAAACTGCATAACGTCTTTGAGCATTTGTTTGGGTAAAGGGGGGTTTGATGCACATGTTTAGGTAATTTGATTATTAGATGTGATAGACATTGCTATGATACTTGTGACTTATGAGCCCCTGGAGGGTGTACTTGTTGCTGCTGCAGGACCTTGCCCGATGGACAGGTACATATGGGGGAATGATTAGCTCGGACCTCCATGGGGCCGAAAGCCCACAAATGGATGCTGTGACCCCAACCAGGGGCAGATAAACACCAGAGGATTGCACCAGGAAGAAAGAAGGGTGTTTCCTCCGAGACACTTTGACAGGCCTAGACCCAGGGGGTCTTGCCTTTCCACCAAGACGTTGACCCTTGAGGGCCCCTGACGTCATCATTTTGACCCTAGACGTCATCCAGGCAGGGTTTGCATTTATGAGGGCGGTTTGGTGCTAGTTGGCATGTGTGGCAGCATTTAGGGCCTTTGGAGGCCAAATGTTTTTCATTTGAGGCCTAGCGTTCCACCCTAGGGGCCTAACGTCATCCTAGAAGGGCACGACATCACCCTTGGATTTGATTTTAGGGTTTGATTAATGTTATTTATGTAAAAACTGGATTTTAAATGCAATTTGGCCATGTCGGCCTTTTTATGACCTAATTGTAATTAAAGGTCATTGATATTGTATAAGAGAGAAAAACTCTCATTTTTATTATCATCACTCATCACACAACTGTGTGGTCTGAAATTCGGCCCTCTTTAAGGGTTATTGGCTGAAACTAAGTGGTGCGCAACTTCTTGGAGAGGCATTTTTGGTGTATTTTGGCTATTTTCATGGTGGGAAATCTTCAACTAGGGATTGAGCTTGATTATTCTTGGTGAAGTAAGTAGAAAATTTTTATTTCCTTATTGTGAATGAATGCTTATGGTGAATTTTACTTGTTTAATGTTAAAGATTATGAAATTGCTTGCTTGAAACCCTAGCAGAAAGACATAAGTTATTATCTTTTTCTCTATAATTTTCCACTTGTTTAAATTTCTCAAAGAACACCTTATCTAGAAGTAGATACTAGAGCCCCCTACCATTGTAGCACTCTAGTAACCCTATTTACATTTCCTATTGCATATTTTGTTTCAAATTGTCTAAGGAAAGAGAAATCGCTAGGGCCTAAGTTTCCTTACTTTCTAGCAATTATCTCTCTAGGACTTGGATGTTTGAGGCTTTGGGTTACTAACACCTCTCTCATTCTCTCCATCTCCTTTTGACTAAGTATTATCATTGCTTTTCCCTCTAAGAGTTGCTGCTGCTATCATTGACTCCATTACCCTAGAAGGCACTAGTCTATTCACCACACCACTAGTGATTGATTGATCAAACAACTTTCAAACTATCTTCCTTGGAACATTCACTAACTCCTACTAACCTTAGATTAGCCTAATTCACTAACTAACTACTGTTGCAAAAGATTGCTACAACCATCTAACAACAAACTGACCTCAAAAGTGATATGTTATGCTAGCTAGACACTACTAAATCTGCTTGTGACTATCTAATATCAATTTTCCTAGTTAAAGCTACTATTTCTAGTCTTTTCTCAAGCATTTTGGAGCATAATTATCGTAGTTGTTACAAATTTATCATTGCTGTTGTAAATTGTTGTACTTATGCAATTTTATATCAGCTAGTATATTTTTTAAGAGTTCATTGTCTTATGAAGCATTAACATCATTTTGGTACTTGGAAAGTGCCCTTTTTCTATTTGTTGTTTTGTTCTGGGCAGGTACACCTCATTTATCTTTTGCTTCATCTCTATAAGATGCAAAGAACCTTTAAAATCGAGTGACTTGTGAGAGGGGGGGAACTTTCTTGCCTTAGCTTTCTCAAACCCTCAGGTCACTGGGGACGTCTCCCCTGGGGTACATTGATATACTCCTAAATAGAAAGGGGTTTCCTATTAAGGTGACAGTGATAGGTCACCCCAGTTATGCCAATCTTGTATCTACTTTCTTTGGGCTTTAGGCAAGTACAAATTTTGCGATAACAGGCCAGGTTGACATAAACTCACAAGGTCGCCTATGACTGCGGAGCAGGGGAATCCAAAAATGGGGACATTACAGTCCTCCCTTCCCAAAGATTGCTTGTTCTCAAGCAATGCCATCACAATATGACACTCCATCAATCTAGTAGGACTAAAACCGAAAATGATAGGAGGGTCCCAAACCACCCTGGAAGATGTGAAGCATCCTCCGCTCAATTTGTGATCCGACAAGGTGCGGACATAAGAGGCCGCCTGAATATTGTCGCTAAGTAGAGCAACTCGGTATTGCAATAACTCGATCAACCCCTCAAAGAACTACTCTGCTAGGAACCAATCTCATGGAAACAAGAATTGGCTCTTGTCTCTGTGTCATCTGCTAAATTGCCTAGTACTGAAATCCCAGGGTCCCATGCTAACCTCAGAAAGGGACCACCATCTTGACGTTGCACCACTCTGGTCATAACAGTCCGTTCGTCGTGCCTAATCTGCATCTTCCTCTCCTGGAACTCCATGTTGACATACATGTAAGGGCTGAACCTACCACCATGAATAGTAGTTTGCATAGGCATCCAAGTGAAGTCACGACCTGCATATCCACTGCCAAACTCGATCTCGAATATCGGAAGAGGAAGTCTGTCCCAATCACTGGTAGTGACTCTGGGTTGCTCATGGACTCTAAACATCTCTTCACTAGATAGCTCTGTCACCTAGGCTGCCCTATACTCTGAAGAAACAATCGGGAAGTGCATGAACTGGTCAATCACTGCATACATACTATTTGCCCATTGTACTCTCAGTATACCTGTGATGCAATAGTCAATATGCTCTCCCACTCTTGTCCAGAAGTGGTCAAAGACTACATCAGTCCTGTGGGACGAGTGCACCCCGACCTGCTCTGCTGATAAGTCGTACACTCCCTCATATCTCCCCCTACATCGTCCACAAAGCCTCTTCATGCGAACCTCTCTCGACCCTACTTAGATGATGTTAAACACTCTCTGCTCATAGCACCGATCTGCAAGGTGCTAACACAAGAATCCACTTGACTGCCTCTGGTAAGCCAGACAATCGCGAGCTGTGTAAACTCGATCAACTCCTCAAAAGACCACCCCTTCGAGTAACCAATCCTAAGCATCCCAAGAGTAAACTCCAGAAACACTGCAGTCCCCGAGTACCCACTATCGAGATTTATACTCAGTTGAGGCATCTGAGTGAAGTCGAAACTGACCAATCCACGGTTATACTCGATCCTGGGTATCGTGAGGGAAAAACTATCTTGCCATATAGAAAAGAACTCCACAAATCTTCTCACAACATCCCCACAACGATGCAAACCAATCACTGCCTCAACTTTGTCGGTCACTATCCGCATTTGAAGCAATCTATCACTCCGATGAATGCCAGGATCCCATCACCAAATTGGAAGTCCACCACTCTCAATGCCTGTTGAAATCTTTGTGATCCGATCCAATCGAGTTTGGATCTCCTCCTGTGCACTCCGTGCACTGATCACATGGTCCAATTGAAAGACCTCTGTCATGGTCACAAAGGCCCCTTTTCTCATCCAACCAACTCCAGTGATCCTCTCCTGTCCTGTTGTATCCCTTGAGGGCATCAAATAATAACAATACCACTGCCTGTAAGACTGGAAAGTGACTCGTGCGTTGGTCAACCGCAAGGGCATGACCAAGAACTCATAATGCAGTCGGGAAGTAGATATGTGAGTATCTTGCTCCTTGTCCCTCATTTGACGATATCCTAGATGAAGATCGATCAACGAGGGAGATACTACTCTCTGAAGCTCACCCATCTCACCAATCCTGGGTAAACCAAACTCAATAGTATGCTCAAGGTCTCTGTCATGAGGTCCCCTTGGAGGAAATGCTCCGAAACTACATTGTAGACCACCATGTGCAAGTGTATACCCTTGTATATTGCTGCATACCATTGTATCCTCCGGTACCACCTGGTATCCTGTACGCGGTAATGTATCCAACACTCCACTGGTGTCAACTGAACCTGTATCCCAGAGTGTGTCCATATCTATCATATACTGGTCCACCYAATCCATGKATGCATATACTTCCKTACTGGCTCGTCCACAAGGAATGTSCTCAGTTATCTCCTCCATAACTAAGCTTTGAGCCTTTAATGGGCCCTCCAAAAGAAACGACTCATGATCCCCACAATRYAAAACGGGAGCAGAGTCAAAACCCTYTGCATCATACCTCTCATCAAGCACGCAACTTTGAATGTTCCTCATGCGAGATCATCACAAGAGGCTCCTCCCTCAAATCATGGGGGCCACTCATGCCCTCATGTGTCACAACTACCAAAAATGATAGAGTCTCTACTGTAAGTGATGAGGAGCGTGCCAAACTCAACTAGTAACAAAGCTCCTCAACACTTTTTTTCTTGTCTTCAACGAACTTGAGAACAAGGTCCCTATCCATGAACAATTGCAAGTAATCTGATTTCATCTGCTCTAGTGCTTCTTTTATTATGTGCAATTGAGCATTAGTGACTCCACCTACAACTCCTTTTTGTCTCTCCATTTGGGTTTTCCCAATATGATCTTCAATGAACTTATGAGCACCATCTGCCCTTGTCAACACTTGTACAATTTGCTCCATTGTGACCAATAATCGTTCCTCCCAATCACGCAATGCTAAGGGGCTTTGTTCAATTTCATCAACATGGTGTGTGCGGTCACACAAGGGATTTTTTGGTTTACTTTCATCCTAAAGAATGCCATCCCCATCAACAACAATTGAGTCACTAGATGATCCCATGCAACCTGTACTTAACGTACATTGACCCGTCAAATGATGGGACTCATGTGCACTATCACTGCCAAAATCAACCTCTCCTTTGCCATCCTCCATGCATGGCTCCTGAGAAGATGGATCCATATCCCATTACAATTTTTCAAATACCAAGCCTTCGTCATATTTGGGTACAATCATGCCTGCACCATCATAAGTATCATAGATAAGATAAGGCGCTGAATCCTCATCATACTTAGGTGCTAGCACACACTCATCATCATGAGCATCACTACTAAGGTATGATGTTGAATCCTTAACATCGGTTGATTGGGACACTTCACCATATGCGCCATCAACCTGCCCATTATGTGTGCTAGTGTTATGGGCCTGATAGGACAACGCTAAAGGTATTCTTACAATGATCAACGATCGATCTTCCTCGTTGTTGAATTGCGTTTTTCCTCACCATTTAAACCTGCAACAAGCCTGCCATTCTCGCTCATGGCCTCTCACACACACATTCATAAATGTAACACACAAAATTAACACATAGAGACACAAGATACATAAAATACACAATTTTCATTATTGATCGAGCTCGATTACACACATACAACCTCTTTGGACCAGGCCACCTTCTCGGTTGGGTTTACATTGTACCAGGACTCCCATAACGCCCGAAGGCTTACAACTTATAAAGAATAACACAAGCATCGATAAGAGGATCAGATCATTCCAGATCCAATCTATCCTCACAATATCACTAAGATCACTCACGATCATAACAAAACCCTATCGTTTTACACAAATATCGAGGAAATCTTGTTCTCTTGCCCACGTTAGCCTTCTGAAAGGTTCACGAAATTTCAACTTTGACTTGGGGTGGTTTTGCTCCTGCATCAGTGATCATGGAAAGAATGAAGTAAATATATATAAATTTGTGAAGATAATTCGAATAAAAAATTCCCTTAAAAATCGTACACATATTTTTGTATTTCATCCTCCACTAACACACATACATTCTACTTTATCAAGAATCATCTTATCTCAAGTTCTTCCATGCTAATATATCTAATTTCTTGAAAAATATTTCATGACTTTTTAATCAAAATCAATACATCTATTTGTGACAAAATGATATGCATCATATGTGCAATTGAATGCTTTGCAAACAATAAATTGATTTTGCAAAATCCTTGGCAAAACTAATTTAGTAGAATTTTTAGTCTCCATTAGAAGTTAATTATTCTATGAAGCACCATTCCCTCAATCTCTTCTCTAGATCCTCAATGAGATTTTGGATATCTTCTTGGAAGAATATTTTCCAAAGCATTAATTCTAATGCTCATTTAAACGGATTCTTTACGTCTAATGCTTTAATGAAAACTCTCAACATGGATTTTATTGCAATTAAAGGATTTTCAGAAAAGGTAATCCATGATTCCAAGATTGGCAATATTATGCAAACCTTGTTGGAATTGAATTCATCATATAAGGTCAAATCTTGGCATGATAATGAAGGTACTTCTTTGTCAAGATTGTCTTTATTACGTTATAAAGAATTTTTGTTGTGGAGTCTATGTCTTTGATGTGACTTTTAGGTGCAGTATTGTTCGTAGATCTTTGTTAGACGATTGTTGGTTGTTGGATGTGTTGAATTTTAATGCTTTAGCTCATGCACATGAGGTTTATTTCATTTAGCATGTAGTTGAACCATAAATAATGTAATGATACCATACACAAGTGCTGCAATAACCAAGATCACAAGAAGAATAACCATGCACAAGAACACAAGAAGTATCCTGGGAAAACCCTTCTCAAACAAGGGAAAAACCCATCAATCCTTTGCTATATTCTCAGGAGAAGATCCCCCACACCATAAATCGTAGCACACAAGAGGGTGCTTGCCAAAACCTAGAAACTAGCGCCCAAGAGAGGTGCGCACTTCAACCGTACAAGTGCTTGCTGAAATTTCGAGATGACAAGTGAGTGTGTGATCCACAATGGGGATCCACTCTTATTTATACAAGAACTGACACAACAAAAGGTGTGTCTATTGGCACAATAGGGCCGACCTCATTAACTCAATAATATAATTAATCATTACACAATATTAATTATCTTTCACATGGTGCGGCCGACTTGTACCCTTTACAACATAATTAGGGTTACAAGTAAATCTTACTCTTAGACAATATAGCAAGGATCTCTCTCATCCACTAGTGCTCAACCACTAGGGACACGTCCACCTGTGCTCAGCCACAGGGACGTCACACTCAACAGATCACTCAACTGAGTCCACAGGAGTACCATCTGGAGCACCATCTCAAGTTGACTTAATTAAGTCCATAGGAGTACAAGGTAGGAGACCATCTCAAGCCGACTCAACTCAGTCCAGAGGAGTACAAGGCAGGAGACCATCTAAAGTCATCTCAACTCAATCCATAGGAGTAGACAAGAGACCACACATCATCACAACTTAGTCCAGAGTTTGACGCACACCCATCACATGGGCACACACAACACTTGGGCTCCCTCACATAAGATGTCTCAACTCATTCCAGAGGAGAACGATCTGAAGGATGTCTCATGAAGTTGCAATCAACAACACTCCCTCTCAGCTAGGGAGGCATTCTCCACCAGGCCAAGTCTCTCACAAAAGTACTCGAACTTCGTCTTGGCAAGCGGTTTGGTGAAGACACCTGCAACCTGCTCATGTGTAGAAAGGTATTGCATGTGTACTGCTTTCCTCTGCACGATATCTATGATATAATGGTATTTGATCTCAATGTGTTTCAATTTATCGTGAAACACATGATTCTCTGAGAGCTTCACACAGCTTTGGTTATCACAATGGATAACAGTGGAATCCATCTCATGACCAAATAAATCAGCAAGGAGCTTGTGAAGCCACACTGCTTCGCGGATTGCCACACATAACGCTATGTACTCTTCTTCTGCGGTATTCAAAGCCACATAGCTCTGTTTCCTACTACACCAGGAAACCATGGTAGATCCCAAGGTAAAACAACAACCGAATGTGCTCTTCCGGTCCACTGTGCTCCCTGCCCAATTTGCATCGGCATATCCCTGCAATCTCATATCTACATCGGAGGCATATCTCAGGTCATATCCAACTGTGCCTCGTAGATATCTTAGCACATGCTTCGCTGCTATCCAGTGAGTTTGTCTCGGCTGACTCATAAACTGACTGAGTACATTCACTGCATAGCATATATCAGGTCTGGTGTTAACCAGATACATCAATGATCCAATCAACTGTCGGTAAAGATGTAGATCAATCTCGCATGAATCAGTAGAAGCCTCGTTCATTTTCTTTAGATCCATCACCATTCGTGTAAGCATGGAATTGCAGTCTATCATACTGAATTTCTTCAATATCTCCATTGTATATTTTCCTTGACTCAGGAAAATCTCATCAGTCCTCTGCCATACTTCTAGTCCCAAGAAGTAGTGCATCATACCCAGGTCCTTCATCTCGAATTCAAAAGTCAATGTACGCTTGCATTCAACAATAAGACTTTCTGAACCGGTGAGGAATAAATCATCAACATACAGGACCAAAATTAGGCACTCGTCACCAACAATTTGATAATGTAGGTTTCGATCAGCAACACTCTTACTGAAGACCAAACTCATCATGATTCCATCCATCTTCTCGTACCAAGCACGAGGTGCCTGCTTTAGTCCATACAGGGCTTTCTTCAACCTGCACACATGAGACTTCTGCTCATGTATCATAAATCCATCTGGTTGCTCGATGTAAACTTCTTCCTCATTCTCACCATTGAGAAAGGTTGTCTTTACATCCATTTGATGTAGTCTCCAACCCATGGATGTTGCTAGGGCAATGATCGTACGGATGGAAGTGTATCGGGCTACAGGAACAAATGTCTCCTCATAATCAATTCCCTCCACCTGAGAGAATCCTTTAGCCACAAATCTTGCTTTGTACTTCTCGACACTTCCATCAGCTGCATACTTGATCTTATAGATCCACTTGGAAGTCACTACAGACTTCCCTTTTGGTCTCGGAACAATATCCCACACATCATTCTTCATGATAGACTGATACTCTTCTGCCATGGCATCTTGCCATACCTGCTACTTCTCCATGACAAGAAGGCTGAGTATCAATGATGTGGCTCATAGCTGAAATGTAGCTCGAAAATCTCTGTGGTCTCTTGCTCTCTCAGAATGTACCTCGAGGAGCTACATGTCCCTCTGCCTCCTGCAAAGTCTGTCGAGCCCAGGAAGGCCTTTATGGCCTATTGCAATGTCTCTGGGAACATCAACTGGAGCTACGGGATCAACTGGATCAATGACTGTCTTCCTCTGAACTGCTGAAGGGGGAGAAGGTACTATCTCGCTGTCAATCTCCATTTGAGATTCTTTGGATCTTCGAAAGGCTATCTCTTCCTCAAAGGTGACATCTCTGCTCACTTCAATCTGTCTCTGACCAGGGATGTAAATCTGGTATGCCTTCGAAGATTCATTGTACCCCACAAATGTACCCTTTCTGCCTGAAGGGTCTAGCTTGGTTCTCTTCTCCTTGGGTACATGAATGTATACTGGACACCCAAATATCCTGAAGTGTCCAACCTCAGGCTTTACTCCAGTGAAGGCTTCTTCGGGAGTCATGTTCTTCAAAATCTGATGAAGACTCTTGTTCTGAACATACACAGCTGTCATGGATGCTTCTTCCCATAGAATCATAGGTAAATTTTGATCATGTATCATCGCTTTGGTTGCCTCAATGATGGTTATGTTCTTCCTCTTTGCAACCCCATTTTGTTGAGGGTTATAAGGAACAATGTACTCCCTCTTGATCCTTGCCTCAATACAGAAATCATCGAAATCCATGTAGGTGTACTCTCCTCCATTATCTGATCTCAACACCTTGATCCTCCTCTTGGTCAGGTTCTCAACCTGAGCTTTAAACTCTTGAAATCTCACAAGGACTCCATCCTTGGTCTTCAAGAAGTAAATCCACGTCTTCCGAGAGTGATCATCGATGAAGAGCACATAGTACAAATATTCGTTCAAGGAAGCAACAATCATGGGTCCATACACATCTGAATGTATTAAGTCCAAGATCCCCTTGGATCTGCTGTCACTGCTCAAGAAGGACCCCTTGACATTCTTGCCAAGAGCACAACCTTTGCAAACGCCATCATGCTGAACATGTATCTCTGGAAGGCCTGTTACCATCTTCCCCAGAGCGGGAAGGGCTCTATAATGTACATGAGCATGTCTCCTATGCCATAGCTCGCTCAAGCTGATAGTATTATGTAACATGGCCTGGACTGGTCGGACAATCAACCTATACAAGCCGTTTTCTCGAACACCAATCACTTGGGCAGAATTCATATGTGAGTTCTTGTGCCATGCAAGAACATTTCCTTCAGATAAGGTAACCTTGTAGCCTTTATCCTTTAAGGCAGAAACAGAGACAAGGTTCCTTTTCATCCCAGGTACATATAGTACCTCACTCAACTGAAGTGGTATGTCAGAATCTAGTTGGAATGTAGAAGTTCCAACTCCTTTCACAGTATATCTGGCATTGTCTCCAAGTCCAACATGTAGACTAGACTCTTTCTCAACAAGGTCTGTTAGATGATCTCTATATCCAGTCATGTGTCTGGAAGCACCAGTGTCAATTAACCAAATATCACTATCAGTAGGAATCGTACCTAAGAGTGCTGATATGAAGAAAAATGCTTCATCTTTTATGTCTTCATCTCTCTGAGGTAGTTCTGAATCAACATCTGCAGTGGATGCATATTGTCTTCCTTTCTTCCTGGTAGGACAATTTCTTGCAATGTGTCCATACTTTTCATTTAGGTTTCTGTGGTGAGAAAAAAGTTCAGAGATTGTTGGAAGAACCACAGTGTTAATGACATCAAGTCGTCGACGTTTCGGATCCATAACAGGATCCATCATCAGGACAAAAAAGTCTGAGAAAAATAGTAAGAGAAGAGCCTTTCAATAGTATTAATGCCCCTCTTTATTAATGCCTCTTACTTTTTAATATTATACTAACGTAACCTTTTTAAAACCTTTCTCACCATACAGTCAACCCTAAATTTAGCTTTTTTGAACTTAAAATAATTTAGCATTAACTTTAGCCTATTTTATTGACCTTATTTTGAACCATAATTTATATTAATAGTAATATGATTAACAACATATACCATAAATTTAGCCTTTTTTGACCCTAAATTATTTTATTATCAATAATTTGAACTTAAATTGAGCTTTSATTAGTCAAACCAACCTAAGATTAATATTAATAACACTAACTTCCTTAAACCTAGGGTTTACCTATTTATTTTAACCTATAATTAACTTAACTTTAATATTGACAAAACTATTATTATATGAACTTACCCAATACTAGGGTTTCCTCATTAATTTAATCTTAACTTAGCCCTTAATCAACATAAAATTAATATATTTTTTACTAAAACCTCTGGTCAACCCTAAATTTCTCCTAAAAACGAGGGTTTCATTCAGCCAACCGTAGGTTTCTTCACCCGCCTCATTACTATTTAAGAAAGGCTCTTCTCTTACTATTTTTCTCAGACTTTTTTGTCCTGATGATGGATCCTGTTATGGATCCGAAACGTCGACGACTTGATGTCATTAACACTGTGGTTCTTCCGACAATCTGTGTCCATACTTGTCACATCTGAAACACTGAACCTTTGAATTGTGTTTTCTGTGTTCATGACCTGAAGTTGATGAAGTTTTCTTGTCTTTGAATGCTTTATTGAAACTTATTCTATTTCTTCTTCCTTTCTTTCTATGAAAAACAAGAGCATGATTGTCATCATAATGGGAGTCTTGCACTCCTCTGGCTATAAGTCTGGTTTCCTCTTGGGTGCAGTCTGTCCATAGACGATCAAATTCAATTAGATCTTCTCTTCCACTAACACTTTTGAAGAAATGGGTCCCAATGTCTTGGTAGAGCATTGAGAGTAGTCAGGACAAGTTCTCTGTCTGATATGGTCTCTCCAATGGCACCTAGCTGATCTCTGATCTTTGAAATCTTCAGGAAGAAGGTAGCAACGGTGTCAGCTTTTGTCATCTTGATATGTTGAAGCTCATTCTTCAATGTAAGAGCTTTGAGAGTGTTGATACTCTCAAACATATTCTTCAATGCATCATACATCTCATAAGTTGTCTTTAGGGTAGCAATACGAGGTAGTAGATGATCTCTTACTGAATAGATGATTATCTTCCTTGCTTTGACATCATTTTCCTTCCAATCTTCCTTCTCTTCACCGGTAGCTGTTTTTGGTAGAGTCTTTTGTATCAAACTCAATAGGTCATCCTCTTCCAGGATAATCTGTAGTCTTGATTTCCAAGAACTGAAGTTGCTTGATCCATCAAGCCTATCTTCCACCAAAGTTCTGTTCCTCATGGTTTGCAGATTCTTCCACAAACCCTAATGGCTAGGCTAGGCTAGCAACCTTAGGTTTCGTTGGACTTATGACTTCCAACAACAATTGCAATCTGAGAGTTGCTGGAGGTGCGCTGAAGGAGGCTGTACACTTCTATGCAGAAGTTAGCCCACGCTCAAGTATAAAGTGCTGAAACTGACAAAAGAAGGGGAGCCGTTTTTGCAGTTGCAGCAAGGGGGGACAACTGGCTTCTTCAATGGCTTGTGCAATGGTCTCTTCAGGAACTTTGCTCTGATACCATGTTGAATTTTAATGCTTTAGCTCATGCACATGAGGTTTATTTCATTTAGCATGTAGTTGAACCATAAACAATGCAGCAATACCATACACAAGTGTTGTAATAACCAAGATCACAAGATGAATAACAATGCACAAGAACACAAGAAGTATCCTGGGAAAACCCTTCTCAAACAAGGGAAAAACCCAACAATCCTTTGCTATATTCTCAAGAGAATATCCCCCACACCATAGACCTTAGCACACAAGAGGGTGCTTACCAAAACCTAGAAACTAGTGCCCAAGAGAGGTGTGCACTTTAGCTGTACAAGTGCTTGCTGAAATTCCGAGATGACAAGTGAGTGTGTGATCCACAATGGGGATCCACTCTTATTTATACAAGAACCGACACAA
>JASDQU011443318.1:10193-23379 GCA_032191745.1 Picea mariana | reverse complement strand
ATGGGAGCGTGGTCTGAGAAATAAGGGAATTCCACCCAGGAAGATGGCGCAACAAAGGATGACAGTAAGCCTTCTGCCACTAGAAAACGGTCAAGGCGTCTAGCAACAACATCTAGGCCAGCACGCCCATTTCGCCACGTAGGAACTAGGTGAATCGGCAGAATGTCAATGAGGTTATTAGAGGCCAAGATTTCTTTGTAAGTTGCTTCAGCAGGTCCAGGCAAATAAGAACTTCCCCAGTGTTCAGTAGCAGAAAGAATGAAGTTCAGATCACCTCCAAGAATGAGGTTTGGAATAGCGAGGAGGCCACTCCCAGCAAGGTGCGTCCAGAAAGCCATCTTGTCCGAGCATGGACCATAGACGTTTAGGAACGCCAATTCCTGGTTGGTGGCTAGAGAGAAGCCAACTAATAGAATACCTCCTCTAGTCAGAAATGGTGTCAACTCTAACAGGTCGGGGTCCCAAGCGACCAATAATCCACCAGAGTTTCGTAAAGAACTGACAGCCACTGAGAACCAAGATGGTCGAAATTTGTGCAGGAAATCTCTAGCATTATGTTCCATCGAGAGAGTCTCTTGAAGGAAGATAACATCTGGCTTCGACGTCTCCAGTAATCTTCGGAAGGAGGCTGTCTTGAGGGGGCCTCCGATCCCCCAAATATTCAGTGAAAGCACAATCATTACTTAGAGCATGCCAAGGCCTTAAGTGCTCTAAGGGCCTTACCATTATGGGAGTTGAAATCATTGGGAGCTTGCTGGGAGCCCAATGACTCCTTTTTCTTTCTGGAACTTCTTGTCTGCAATGGGGAAAGCTCCGTGCTGATGCCTCTAGACCAAACAAAATGCTTTTCCTTTGTATCAATTGGACAATTAAGGGAAGTACTCGCCCCCGCAGCTGAAATGATGGGTTCTTTTCCCCGAAAGATTTGCAGATGGGAGCAGTTTTCAGGCAGATCTTCCGCAGTGAAGGAGGTGTTTAGCACTGCCAGTAGCTTAGCACCCTCATCAATCGGCTGACTGGATTCTGTGGGCATCGAAATTGAATCAACCCGTTCAATCGAGGAATGTGGCTGGAGTTGATCAATCAGGGAAGTGGAGCAAAGGACGGGCGAGAGTGTCTTTGTGTCTGGGTTCACACTAGGAGCGACAGTCAGAGGGAGATTAGAGGAGTTTGGGATGGGAATACTCTCGGTAATCGGTGAAGTATCCTTTGTAGTATGTGAGGATGAGAGCCAAAGAAAGTTGTTTGTAAGGTCCTTCTCAGCATCTGAAAGCGACTTAAAGAAAGTGGGGCAGAGAAGGTTCAACTTGGATCGCAGAGAGATAGCCTGTCCTGGTAGGGGAGGGGTGCACGAATGATTGGGCGCTTCCAGAAAGTCGAGAGCAGGTTCGGCCTCCATGTATTCAGGAGGGTTTAGGTAAAGGTCAAATTCATCAGAGGGTTCAGTAGGAAACTTACCAGGACAGGAGCGTCGGAGGTGTCCGGTTTCCCGACAAATGTTGCAGCGGAAGGGGATCCCAAGAAAATCCAGCTTCTGAAGATGTATTCGGCCTCTCCACTCTATCTCCAGAGATTCCGGCAGTCCAGAGGTAATGTCAATCTCAGCCATGACTCTTCCCAGTTTCCTCAAGTGGCCCGAGGCCGAATGTGGGTCAAGTGCAATAAACTTATCGAGTGTGTTAGCAATGGCAGTCAGAGCTTCATCATTCCAGAAGTGGAGAGGGAGGCCGGGAAGAAGTACCCAGAGGTGTCTGAGTTGGAAGTACTCAGTGTCTGGGTTGAAAGCAAGCCTCCAACGTTTGAGCATGAGGCTGCTGCCTCCCTCGACCCACGAGGATGAGAGAAGGAGGGTGGCATCCTCAGGTGATTTGCAGAGGAAGCTCAACCAGCCTTTCTAAAGGTAGAGTATCTCTGGTGTATAACCCAGTAGAGGTAGCCACTTTAGCTTGGTCCAGTCCTCCAGAGAATGTGTGCTGAACCGCTTGTAGGAGAAGCGACCCACCAAAGTGCAGCTAGACATTTTGCAGAGGTCCTCGAAACCCACACCGTCACCAAGTATCAGTCTCTTTGATCTTCTAATGGATTTCCATGCCTTTCGACCTGAAGGAGTCCGRCGAGAATGGATTACTGAGTAGTCTTGGTGAGTCTTGTTGGGGTCTGAAGGCAAGTTTATCTGTTCAGAAGTGTCGGTCCGAGAGGGAGGAGCAGGTTCATCGGAGACAGTAGGAGCACTTGTTCTGGTGGACTTGGAGGGAACCTTTTTCAGCGAGGAGGCAAGGGAGTCCACCTTTTCAAATAGTCCAGCTCTTTCCCAGATGAGCTCGTCGGATGGGTGCATCAGGTCGCATATCAGTGACTCCATGATAGAGGAGTCAGTACCGCCAGTAGTAGGCCCCCAAGTGGAATAATGAGGCAGGAAAGGAGTTGAGGGGGACAGGAGGGTCAGTGTATCAGAGCCAATCGAGTAGTGGAGAGAGAAGTGTGCGGGGGAAAACAGTAGGACTGTGTGCTGGACAAGAGGGAAAACGACAAGATAGCTGGAGTTGCGGATCCAATGCTAGCCAGGAGCTGGATAAGTATAAAGACAATATATTCAGTTGTACACTCCCAGTATAAAATACGATGTTCGAGGAGGTTGCTTGGGAAATGCAGAAGCAGATAGATCAAGTGCTTTCTAATAAGACGAAGGGCATGTGTCCGCCACACCTCAAAAAACAAAATGGTGACTGGGATCCCGGAACCTGTCGGTAAGGAGAGCTTGTAACACAGTAATCTATAGAGGATGGGTTCCTTAACTGAGACAGTAAACGGACAGTAAAAAGAAAGCAATCAGATAAAAGAGTGAGAAGTAAAAGGCGAAGATTCGAGGTCAGAGCTGGATAGTAATAACTACAGGCTAAGTCAGATACTAAGTTTCTGTACACCCAACCAAAGATCAGCTCTGTAGAAGGAGGAAATGGCAACAGAGGGGTCCAGTGTACAGCTGGAAAAGGTCGATAGAAGTCCATGGTCGACTGGTTCGCCTTCGCAGACCTGGTTCAAAATCATTTTCCCGCCCGCTTCCAGTGATGGTTCAATACTTAGCAAGATGAGTATATTCAACTTAAGGTTTGCCAAATTGTCTCTACAGACCCTCAAGAGAAATTGTCTTTGATATGGACCTTATAGCATTCTTTTTAGTATATTCAACTTAAATGCCTTAAAAGAATGCTATAAGGTCCATATCAAAGAGTCTCAATCTTGTAAAGCCACAATTTGTCACCGATCTTAAAATTATGAGGAACATGATACTTATCATGTAAGCTTAGTATTGGTGTTGGTAAAATCTAAAATGTGATGAAATCATCTCTAAATAGAGTTAATATCTAAATAGAGTTGATATATTGAAAACAAAAATGTCTTATCATGTAAGCTTAGTCTTGGTGTTAAATTTAAAATGCGATGAAATCATTTCTAAGTAGAGTTAATATATTGCAAAAAAATTATCTTCCATATCAATTTCTTTATGTACTAATTTGCAAACTAAAATGGAGGGTCTTGTGGTAATTGTAACAAGGTTAGTTAAATCATTTGTCATGGTTGGTTGGAATCCGAAGAAAACCCTCAAATATTTATAGATATGTGTTGAGTTCTATTATATTTTTGTTTAATGTATATTGCAAAAAAATTATCTTCCATATCAATTTCTTTATGCATTAATTTGCAAATTAAAATGGAGGGTCTTGTGGTAATTGTAATAAGGTTAGTTAAATCATTTGTCATGGTTGGTTGGAATCCGAAGAAAACCTTTAATATTTGTAGATACGTATTGAGTTTTATTATATCTTTGTTTAATGTAGCATGGGAGTGCAACATCCCATGTGCATTAGTGAGAATTATTATACATGTGCATTCATCTAATGACTACTTAAATATTTATGCATTTATTTGTTTGAGGATTAAATATTATAGGCATCTCAAGTTTGGTATCCATAATGCTCTAAAGATATGTAGTGTTCTAAAGATATGTAGTGTTCTAAAGAGATTTATATAATGTGTGTTAAGGAATTTAAAGATATGCGGTGTTCTCCGAATGGGGTGACACGTTGCACCTATGTGCCACGTCTTACAGGGCTTGGCCAAGCCATAAATAAGGGTGGCCGGCTCCCATCCCCTTGACATTAAGAATGGGAGCCAGCCATTACTACAAGATCGTAACCATGAGACCCTTCACTCGCGCGAACAGTTAGATAGACATTGAATTCACTGTTCAGGAGGCGGTTATAGAGGCCGTCACGTCGCACCCTCTGGTTCTTATCTACCTCTACATCTGCATTTTCTCTTCTCAATATGTTTTTGGCTCGCACCAGGCCAACAATCTGAAGCTTGGGAGTAGTCGTTGCTGCATCCACCAGGAATTAGACATTCGCTTCGTCCTCACGATTCCCAGGGACCGGGGGAAGCCACGTCACAGTCCAGCCTGGTACACCCTGGCTACAAGGCATAAACGACTGCAAAAATTGGAGTGGACACTTTCAATTGCTCGCACCCAACAATCTCAACTTGCTCGCAGGGATGACAGAAACCCAATGGCCTGGGAGACTAATGCTTTTTTGGTGGAGGAAGTCATCCGGGAAGAGGCAATTTAGCTCCCTCCGGAGAATTTTCTCTTTACAGGACCAGAGCCTCCAATTACTCTTCTTGGGAGCAAAATTCAGGCAAACATAGGGATAAACAACATGGCTTCACCGATGGAGGATTTCCCTGTTTGCTACATTGAGGAGGAAATCCCGGACGAGTATCTCCAAATGGCCTAGAATGACTTACTCTCGACGGAGCTTGCTCCACTCACAGTCTCAGGACGCGTTCCAGGGAGCATAGGGATGGGAGCAGAAGGCGGGGATGGGGAGCGCAGCACGACAATGCACCACCTGGAGGATGTAATGGAGGGAATGTGGACTGTTGTAGGGGATGGACACCAGGAGGATGCGTTAGATGGGAACACAATGAAGGAGGGTGGTGGAGTCCTCGAGCCACCTCTCATTCTGACACCCTCACCTTAGAGGCGTGTCCCTTAGCCCTTCTTCCACCCGAACCAGCTCGATTTGGTGTTGGAATTGAGACACCAGATGGTAGACCAAGCCTACCGCAACACACTCATCAGTCAACGCGTGGACATGCTCTATGAGGCCTTCTCTGATGCGCCAACAAAGCAGAAGTGTCCGACGTGTGTGAGACTCTATGCCTTACCAGCTTGGAACGGGATGTCCAACAACAACCCTGATAATGACGACCTCAACGTCTAACAAATTGACTCGACCTGCCCTCTGGTTTTGGTTAGTTACACAGCTCCGGTTGGGGGTTATGAGTGTTAACTCCTTTTTAATGTTTAATTGCTTTCTAGTTTCTGTTGTCATGGACTATCATGCAGACTCTGGACCGCCACTTGTCCTGGTTTCCTTCGGGAAGGGCAGATGGTGGTCCCCCTATTTTGACAATAGTCATCAAGGGTTGCCAATTGTTCCAATTTCCACTTTTGGTGGAACAACTAGCAGTCCAAAAACACCTTTATATTTTGTTATAACGTAATGTGAAGGATCCACTCTCTCTTTTTTAATTAAAATAAAAGAAGATATGTCGTGTTCTAAAGAGATTTATATAATGTGTGTTAAGGAACTTAAAGTATCAAGAATAGATGATAGATGTAGGGAGTTTGAAGAAAAAACATGAATGGACAAAGAATGAGAAACCAATATATAACATTAGGTCTATCTTATAACTTCGTGTTAATATAGTCATCTTATAAATTTAATCCCTACTATAAAAAAGGGTTTCATGCTAACACTGACTAGTTATAACTCCTATTTGGAAGTCCTTAGAGATTCACTCCTAAGTTATGTTAGGAATCAACATGCATATGCATAATGTCAATATTGACTTAGGAGGTTTAGTAATAACATATACAATACATGAACAAATCTATTGCTCCATGTCATACCTTAAGTTAGATGGAATAAGCACTAATTATGTAGAACCACTATGTTCTTTTGGACACTAAAATGACATGTTAATTTTGAGAATTGCACATTTGAAACTAGTTTCTAGTGATGTTTGCATTGAGGAACACATAGATTATTAAGGAGGTACAATAAGTCATTGCATATGTAATAATTTATGACTTGATGTTTGGCTTTGTGAGATTTCCATATGGGTGCTTACTAAGTAGATTTGCAATGTAGAGTTATAATTAGTTACTTATATTGTGAGATCACATGTTTAATATTGTCAATAAAGCTTGCATTGATGGTATGCATAAGAAATATGCAAAAATATTGAAGTTTTTGTAACACCCCTCTAAGTGTTAATATTTTTGTTGTAAACCAATATATATAAAGAATAGTCGCAATACTAATAGATATATAACTTGCATTAGGAGAGGAGTTCCAGGCGTTAAAGGCAAGCGTTTATGGTAGGCATGGTGTTAATGGCAGGCGCTAACCTCATTATTTAATGGCAAGTGTCACTGGTGGGTGTTTTTGGTGGGGTGGACCAACAGACCATGGTGGGGGCCCATTTTCCTCTTTAAAATCTCGACAATGGTGATTCAAGCGCGTTTGTTGGGATCCCTTGAAACCAGTGCTAGTGGTGGTTAGGTGTCCGAGGGTGGGTTCGAGTTTTTGGCAGTGGTATTAGCAGCTGTCTAGAGGCCACGTTTTTGTGGTTATATATTATGGTGGAGGCTCTAATGGAGGATGATGCTTTTTGGAATGTGCCTGATGTCATTAAAGAGGACAAAGTCTTTAAAAACAAGCTCGAAGCGATTAGACGGTTGCGGGCAGGCCAACTCCTCAGTAACAAAGATCAAGTGGTACGTGTTGAGGTAGATTTCGGAGGAGAGCCCTCACCATTTCAGTTGACAAGGGGTGTTAGGTTGGAGGCAGAGGGAGTTAATCTACAGGAAGGAGCTACCCTAGATCAATCATTTCCACTTAGTAGTAGTGTAAGAACTGAGCACGGTGAGGAAACCCTTAGAACCTGTGTAGAAACTTATTCACTGTATGTAGGAGTTGAGCCTTCGTCGCTCACAGGGAAGAAGCAGGAGGTCCCGAATAGCAAGGCGAGTTCAAGGGTTAAAGCATGGAAACCCATTAAATCTATAAAGGAAATGGTGATGGGGAGGGACGTGGGTTTTCAGGAGGTTGTAGGCATGACTCTTCGGACTTTGGTAGCCAAGTTTAGTTATCGAGCACCGGCTTAGAGGGACATGTGTAACTGGATGGAACTTACCTGGTTATTGATACTTGGTTATCTGTTGGGATACTCCATACTCTCGCATGGTTGTATTAGTTTCGACTTCATAAGTGAAGTGTATGCTTTGAAAATTCTAGGGGAAGTTTGGCTCTATGGCATTGGGAGCCTCATGCTGAAATGCTGGCATCTCGGATTCAACCCATCCAGGAAACAGTTTCGATGACACCACCTGTGGGTATTTCTACTAGAGCTGCCTTTGGTATTGTGGAATGAAGCGACATTAAAATAAATTGGGAATGTGTTAGGTACCTTCGTTCAGGTGGAGAAGGGGCTGGTGGCAGGCTCATATAAGCATGTATCCAGGATACTGGTGGCCATTGTTCAAAACCTGGGATTACTTGACAGTATTGATATTTTTTGGTGAGGGATGCAATTTTCACAAAGGATGGATTACTGGGGTATACCTTTATGTTGCACTTACTGTCAGGAAACTGATCACCTTCGTAGGGAGTGCAAAGGGAGTCATTACTAACTGTCTACTCCTCAGACCAAATTTTAAGGTATTGGGGTCGAAGACCTGGGTTCAACAGAAGCATCTACGCCGAAGGAGAGCCGACCTGTTGTTCAACCTTCTGCTTGGGTCGCACTCGAGGAACAAAATTTCATTGGTAAGTTGTAACTAATTTCTCCCTCTCTTTATCTCTCATTGAATGATCAAGAGAAGTTATTACTGGAGGTATGGGCCCATGATTCAACTAAGTACTTATCTGGGGACGGTGAAACAAGGAAGCCACTGAATATGCCTTCTTGTCAGATTGGGGAGGGAGGGGAAAGGGAGTCGCCTATTTTGTCTTCTAGAGGCAATGTTGATGACTTAAAATATTGGTCTAACTTTGAAAAGTTGGCAGCGGTCATCTTAGGGATGGATGCACAAATGCTTTCTAGTGAGCTAGATGGGATCCTCTTGGCCTATCAGAACCTAAAATCTATGGCTCAGTTAGTGCATGGTCCATTGTTTACCTCTTCTCAATCCCCACAGTTTCGGGATTTAATCATCCGGGGGAGGATATTGGTGTCAATCAAGATTCTGGTCTCTTGAATTCCACTACCCAACGAACTCCGTAAGCCCTCTCTTTTAAGGAGATACTGTACATATTCCCTTTGCATGTTTTCATTGATAATCAATCCCTAGGACAGATGGAAAAGGGGGAATTGGACACTTCCTTTCCCATGGTCGTGAAACAGGTTGATTCCGATGTCCACTCATTGACTCATTTAGGAGTGAAGAATGGGTCCATACTTGGAGGACTGAGCAAGGATAAGTCCCATATTAGAACCAAGATCTCTAAGAAGGGGAACTCCATTGTCACGTCTTTATCCTTGAAGTCTGTTGTTAATGGTCCTAGGGAGCTTAGAGAGAAGAAGGCCCTTTTCAGGACTCCCCAATGATTTTGTTGTCCTTGAATGTTAGGGGGGTCGGGGGGACCCCCAAGTTCCATCTCCTCAAAAGACTGGTTGAAAAGATCGCTCCTAATGTTATCCTAATCCAGGAGACTATGGTAGAGGGTTCGAAAGCGCGGGAGGTTTTTACTAAATTGTTGGGAGGATGGAATATTTGTTCTATGGATGCTTTAGGCCATTCTGGTGGCTTGCTTACTGCTTGGAATCCATCAAAAGTTTCTTTTAAACCTTTTTTAATTGCAGCTGGAATTATTCTAGATGGTTATTCTATGGAGTTGAATAGGCATTTGAACATTATAAATTGTTATGGGCCCTATGTTAACATAAAATATTTTGGGGGGGAAATTCAGGAGGAGGGGATATTGGGATTGGAAAATCTTATTTTTGCAGGTGACCTTAATTTTACTTTGTCTCCTGCAGAAATTTGGGGAGCCTCTACTCGCTCGGATCACTTGGCCTTTTTTTTTATACTATGCTATTGGATAATGAACTGATCGATGTTGTTGTTGGTCATTTATCTTTGACTTGGACGAATGGAAGAGTGGGCACAGAGGGTGTTTCGAAGAGACTGGATAAATACCTGCTTAGTGATAATTTATTCAACTCTATTCATAATTGTCGTACTTGGGTGGATAGTACTAGGGTTTTGGACCATAGCCCCATCATATTGCATATTGAGCTAGTGGGTGAGAAGACAAACTATCCATTCAAACTAAATGCAATCCTGGGTTTAAGGTTTTGGTAAGGGATCATTGGAAAGGCCTTCATAAGGATTAATCTTGTACATATATGTCACATTTGGTGAACATTCTTAAGTTGTTGAAGATTAAAGTAAAGTGATGGGAGACTCTCAAGAAGGCTCAATTGAGAGAGAATTTGTTGAAAGTGGAAAAGTATATTGATGAGTGGTACACACAAAATATCAGTGGGATTGTGAGTAGAGAGGAATCTTTAGCGATTAGATCACTGGAGTAGGAAAAACTGAGGATTTTGAAGATTGAGGAAGAATCCTGGAGGCAAAAAAGCAGAGTTACTTGGTTGGCTGTAGGAGATAGGCAAACGAGATATTTCCATAAAATTGTTGAAGGAAGGAGAAAAGGGAACATTATTTGGGAAATCATGGATGGGGAAGGAAGATTTCACACAGATCAGAAAAAATTTGTAGCAAGTTGTGATGGGGTATTTTAAAGAGATATATTCGGAGCAAGGAAATCTGTTCATAATTAATCAACTAAATGTGGTTAGAAGATACCCTAGATTCTTCTCGGACAAGGCAACAAGAAAAGTGGACTCTCAGGTTACCCTAGATGATATCAAGAAATTTTTAGAAGACTTTGAAAATTCTAAGAGTCCAGGCCCTGATGAGTGGACTGTAGAATTCTTCTTAGAGTTCTTCGACTTTCTGGGTGAGACTTTAAGAGGGGTTGTTGAAGAGTCCATAATAGCTGGTGTGGTTACTTGTGGGTTGAATGCTACATTCATTACCCTCATTCCAAAGACTGACAAGCCTGCCACTTTCTTTGACTTTAGGCCTATTTCACTATGTAAATTGGTATACAAACTTATCTGTAAGATCATCAGTAATAAGATCAAACCTGCTCTATCCAGTTTGATCTCAAAAGAAAAGTTCAGTTTTTTGGATGGCAGGAAAATTATAGATGCTATTGGGGTAGTAAAAGAGTGCATCCACTCTATAAAAGTTAAGAAAATGAAGGTTCTGGTTCCTAAATTGGACTTGAAGAAGGCGTACGATCGAGTAAACTGGGACTTTCTTAGATTGGTCTTACTCCAGATTGGTCTGAGTTTGGCCTCTACTAATTGGATAATGGGTTGTGTTAGCTCTGAAAACTTCATTGTTCTTATTAATAGGGGACCCACTGATTTCTTTAAAAGCGCCCGCGGGCTCAGACAAGGATGCCCCTTGTCTCCATTGTTGTTTCTGTTGATAGTTGAAGGCCTTAGTTTTTTCATTAAACAAGCATGCCTTGATGGGAGATTGAGTGGTGTGAATATTGCTACTAATCTTAATATTACTCATTTAATGTTTATTGGTGATGTGTTATTGTTTTTCATACGCACTGTAGAGGAATGGCTGACATTCAAGGAAATCCTGGAACTCTTTAGCTCGGCTATTGGAATGATTTTCAGAATGGAAATGTCTATGTTCTATCATGCGGGAATGGAGGATCCCATCTTGAATCAGATTCAACAGTTGTTACCATATAAGGTTAAGGAGACAGAGTCAGGTTTTAAGTATCTTGGCTATTTTCTTAAACTGTGTAACTATCTTAAAACTTACTGGAATTGGCTTCTGACTAAATTTGAGAAGATGATTGGTAACTGGAGTAACAGGTGGCTCTCACTGGGGGGCAGATATATTATGGTTAAATCAGTCCTGGAAAATATCTTGGTATACTGGCTTACTTTGGCTAAAATTACAGTACATGTGCCGGTTAAGATTAGGCAATGTGTATTTCATTTCCTGTGGTCAGGAAGCAAAACAAGAAGGGGTATCCATCTTTCAAAGTGGGATACTATTTCAAGTCCTAAGTCTTAAGGGTGATGAGGCATTAAAAATATCCACTTATTTGGGAAGGCATTGGCTTCCAAAAGCCTACAAAGATGCCTATTTATTCCCAGTCTTTGGAAGGAAGTCATAAAATGAAAGTACTTAAAAGAGAGTGAGGTGTCGTAATGGTTCAGAGTTGAGTCTAGGGGTCCAAGGAAAATATCCAATAGTTGGAGATAAATAATGGAATCCATGTGTGTGATAAAATACTGGTTGGCTTGGATCCCTGGGGATGGTCGGGACATCAAATTAGGGGAGGACCCTTTGGTGGGAGCAACATATTTTTACAAATTGTCGGAAGGTTCGAGAAGGGAGCTTCATCTCAAAGGTTTGCACAAATTGTCACATATTGGGTTAGTGGATGAGACTAGCCCTTTAGGTTGAAACTGGATGTCATCGAACCAATTAGACTTGAGGGGAGCTTGGTAGGTGGAATGGGATAGGTACACCTCGGGATTGGGATATTGTGGCTAGTCACTATCCTTGAAGCGTGATTCTATGGTTTGGTTCCGAGATGGCAAGGAAGGGAAAGTTTTGGCAAAGGGGGCCTATGAAGCTCTTGTTTTCAAAATGCAGGCTCACATCCATGAGTGGTGGTTTAAGAATTTATGGCATTGTAAGGCTCCTTTGAAGATTTTACTATTCACCTGGTTGATGTTGGAGAAAAAAATACTGACTAGTGATAATGTTTTGAAGAGGGGAGGTATAGGACCAAATATATGTCTTATGTGTCTTTCCTTGGTTGAAACAATCAGTCACCTTACAATGGACTGTTCTTTTGCAAAAGAAGTTTGGAGCCTCATAAGGTTTGATCTGTCTTTGATCGACACTTAGGAGAAAACTAATCTTCAGAACAATTTAAAAGTTTGGTTAACAAAAGCTAGAGAATGGAAAGAACTACCTTTCTTTGTGTGTTGGGAGATTTGGAAACAAAGAAATTCAATGATGTTTGAGAATGGGGAAAAATCTACATTGATGATAAAAAAATAAAGCTATAGCTGCCTATCTGAAAGGGAGCAAGAAAGGAGATAGGTCCCCAAGAGTGACCTCTTTTCCTCAAAGGAGGATAGCACAGATGCCAGTGGGATATTTCAATGGAGCTTCTCAAGGAGATGGTGGTAGGTGTGGGGCTGGGGCAGTCATCCTACTTCCTACAAACTTCACTTTAAAAGTGAGCCTTATGTGTGGAAAAGGAACAAATACAAGAGGATAGCTTATGGCCATGTGGGTTCTATTGCATATGGCACATTCCAGAAATATAAATAGATTTCAAATATTTGTTGTCTCTAAGATTGTGGTGGATTGGTTCAACTCCAAAGCTTGTATCCAGGTGGTGGGTTTAATGTTATGGATGAGGAAAATAAGGCAGCTCGAGCAGACTTTCTCTGTTCTCACTGTATCTTATGTATACATGGATTATAACTCTATTGCAGATGGACTGTCAAAGCGGGCTCTCCATTAGGAAGTGGGATCTATGGTCTCTGAAGAAGTGGCTGGGAGAAAATCTGTTCAGAGATCCACCTCCTATCTTTTTTGAAGCCTGTCTTGTATCGATGTAAGGATGTTTGATTTTATTTTGTAATTTTTGGACTAGCCCCCTTATTCACTATTTGGCCAGTCAACATTTTAATTCCTTCTTCTCGAGGTGGTACTTTTGGCTTTTTTTTATTCCAAGTACTTGGGAGATTTTCTCGGATGTACAGATATGGACTCTCTAATTTTTTGGCCTTACCCTTGTAAAACTTTGTTGCTTTTTCTCAGTGGGATTTTGTGGAGAATGGACTGTAGGATAGTGAAAACTGTGGTTAATGATGTATTTCTCAATTAGCTTCTGTAATGTCACAAACCTATATTCCAATATAAGTTGATATTTTTTTATGAAAAAAAATGACTTGCATTAATATTTACATATTACAATTGCAAGAT
>JASDQU011443318.1:0-10104 GCA_032191745.1 Picea mariana | reverse complement strand
GCATACACCAACCTTTAAATTCATCTTTTACCTCCCCTCGATGATAACCTTCCATATTAAACGATGCTCCTAATGTATAATGAAATAAGAATGTATGCTAGAGTGATAAAGTGCCCCTTCACTAGACAAGTATGGGATAGTATCCACATTGAACAAAAATTAAATATTGTTTGGGATGGGCACACTTTATCTGACTATTATGACTCCTGGACATTTAGGGAACATAACTATCAATCCCTTCCAACTTTGTTCTACTGGTTCATGTGGTTGGAAAGAAACAAAAATGTATTTGAAAACAACAACCCTGCTACAAACACAATTGTCTACAAAAACTAGGTATGGCCACAAGCTGGGCAACCATACATACAAGAAAAGTGGCTTCCAAGAAAAAAACAAAGAACAAAATCAAGACTCATATTCCAGAGGGCTTGCATATGGGATGGTTTGATGGTGCAACACAGACAAATGGCCTCCAGAGTGGAGCAGGGGGTTTGATCAACATTTCGACAAATTCTCATTATAGATGGACATTCAACTGTGGCCCTGGCACCAATACTAGGGTTGAATTATTGGGTGTCTGGGCAACCCTTCATCTGGCATCTAGACTAAACATTGAGGATATTCAAATCTTTGGTGACTCCAAAATTGTTATAGATTCGCTGAACAACAGGGGAAAGCTACAAGTCACTTCACTCTTGGGCTGGCAGGATAGAATCAGAGAGATTCAACCAAACTTCAGGAAGCTCAACTTCACCCACACCTATCGAGAGCACAATAAAGAAGTAGATTTTCTCTCAAAGGTTGCTCTCCAGAAACAAGCTGGTATAATCAGTTATAACCACTGGGTTGATGGACATGAGGGTCCTCCTTTTGTCCTAAATCTATACTATTTTTTTCTATTTCAGTTCCTAGATGTCTGCACATGCATAATACTATCTTTTTCTTGTGTAAAAGTCCGAAGATATAGTTATATCTACTGATTAGGGACATACAACACTCTGGACCTTTCTCTTCTTCTAATCTTTGGCTTTTTTCCCTTCTTGCAACAGTTCACTTGTAACTTTCACTCTTGTATTGGCTAAAAGAACTTTGTTGGCATATAGAATTTTGACTGTGATGTATTCTTGATATAGGAACAAAATAATATTTTAATATAATTGAGAAATTTTTCTGCTAGAAAAAAAATGTTTCTATTTATTCTTACAAAAATACTCAAAATTGTGGATTTTGAGATAAATTTGTATAATAATGTTATACAATTAATTGTTACCACATGTAAAAATCCTATTTTAAAATTTGTAACACCTATACTAAATTAATATGAATACACATGTGATATAATAGTTAATCATAAAATAATTATACCAAATTCTCCACGTTTTTAAATTTAATAGGAATATAACCCTAGAAGAATATCTCCAACACTTGAAATTTAATACAACTACTATTTATTCCCCTTTTACATTTAATTTTTTTTTATATCATGAAATGTGCTCATATAAATGCTAATAATAAAAACTTTACTTACACATTAATTTAATAAATTAATTAATTCAAAACCAATAGGTTAACAATATAAAGACGAACGGGTAAAATCTAGGCGAGTTAATGATAATACACTTAAATTGTTTAATCTTCTTAATTGAAGAATCACGTGTTCATATTTGGAATTTATTAACAAAAGATCACTCTTAACAGTGACATGATATTGTTTTTATAGATAAACTACAACACTTAGAGTGGCAAAGTGAATGATATATATGTATTTATTACTATGGATTCGTCCTCAACTCATAACTACATAGTTGCATCGACTCATAACCGAGTTTTAAGCGATATTAAACTTTTATAGTTAATTAAATCTTCCTTAGGTTGCATAGTGTAATGGTATGAGACTGAATTATGTCATTCCCTTCTCCATAAAAGGAATATGCACTCATAAAAGGAATATGCACTCATGAGGTTAGAATAAGTGTTGGGTTAAACTTGACTCGATGAAAGAATTAATGAGTTAAACTCATTTTAGGTAAATAATAGTGGTTTTTGGGTCCATGGTTTTGGTAGCGTGTGTTATTGTGCTTATGGATTGCATGTAATGAAGCCTTTAAATAGGCTTGAGACCTCCATTGTAAGATGTCTTGATTGGTCGGCTTTGACCTTGATTGGTCAGTTTGGCTAAGGCTAATAGATCTATTAGGTGTTGGTTTTACATATCTTGGGTTCTGAGGATAACTTATGGTGTCTTGTGTGGTTGATATTTTATTTATGCCTATCTTATGCTATTATTTTTTCTTTGAGTCCTAACAAGTACAAGTGGTACTAGAGCGAGGTTAGAAGGAGTGAGAAGCTGACCGCTTTGCTCGTCTGAGAGAGTAGTCATTGTTTGTAGACCGTCGCGCATAGGAAAACAATTGCTTATTTCGTAATGTGTTGAGGAGAACAATATCTAGTTGGAAGGAAGTAGTTTTTTGCAGATTGGAACTCTATGTGATGACAGATAGGAAGATATGTGTGTTCATAGATCTAAAGTAGAGGCAGAGTCTAAGTGAAGAGGTAAATCATAAGTGATGGTGAGAAGAATTGGTGATGATCTTATTTTTCTCTATTGGCTTATGTTTTGGGCACATGATGAGGCTAATATTGATTTTGTTGTAAAGTATTCAAATGCTTGTTGTACTTGAATTGAAATATATGTGTTTTTGAAAAGCAAAGGTGCATGAATAACTGTACCCGACACCCCAGAGTTTTTGGTCCAAGTTGTAAAGCCTAGCCTTAGGTAGGTTGTATTGCCCAGGTGATTGTAATCCCAGGGTAAAATCATGATCATGAGTGTCTATTTTCCTTGTCTTTTGAGAAATTAAAATATATTTTCAGAAGTTTTTCAACTTCCAGTAAACAAAAGTATTTGTTTTATTTAGAATTTTACTTTACAGTAAAAACAAAACTTGTCATGAATTTTGTTAGCTTTCTATTGTTCATTTTTTTTTTTTTAAATTTATAGACATTTGATAGGTCATTTTAGTAATTGTTTGCCAGTATGTTCCTAAAAAATGAAGGCACTGATAATGAGTTATGTTTGTTGACACCAATTTACTCATTATTAAACTTTTGATTATGAAAAACGAAATATGTTGCAACAATCGAAGCATACTTTATTAAAATATGACTATATTTTTTAAGACCATAGATAAATATTATAATTACTACAATTTTTTGAATTTGATCAATCTGAAAAAGTTGCGGATTTTAAACACATTTAGATTGACACCATTTATTTGTCTTAATTTTTATTTAAAAGTAAAATCTAAAAGTACCCTTTTGAAGAGGGCAGTGAAATGTTCCATAATATAAATTTTTCATAATTTTTTATTTTGTATTATTGAAAATATTGATTTTTCATTTTACTGGATCATTATATTATCTAAAAATAATATGCAAACATTTTTTTTATAAAATTAATTAAAATGACTAAAAAGCAATTAAATTGAATACAAATTATATCAAAAGAAAGTAGATTCAATTTTGAAAATGTTGGTACTAGTTCTGAAACCAGACTCACAGTATTTTAAGGATTCCTATCCTCCCCAAGTTGGAGTAAGCTGAAGTGAACACATATTTTTTCTAAAAAGTGTCATAGTTATAGGTTTTTGGCTGAACTATTAATTCAGACGAAAGTTAGTATTTTTTAGCTGAAAGTTAACTTTTTAATGGAAAAATGTTGTTAGATTTAAAATTCGTGTATATTTTTCAACTGTGCCATTAGATTTAACTTTAGGCCAAAAAAACATTTCGGCTGAAAACTATTTCAGCCGAAAAATTCAAGAGTTATGTCGAAAACATTCCATTAGCAATTTTAGTGACTTGATTCTAACGAAAGTGTTACCAAGATTAGTGACTTTAGCCCCCTATTATTCAGCCATACATGGAGTAATCCCTCCCATGCATAGAGAGGATGTAACATTAGGTTGTGGAATGAACCACTTGGATAGGTACAAGGGTGACATGTGTATTCTTATGGAAATTGAGTGCTAGTAGGTGGAAACATGAATGTTATTCTTCCTCCATGTGGGTACCTTGTACTCTTCTATACAACCCCATTACCCATGTGTGGATTGATCATCAAACATGTTCATTATGCCAACACATACTATAATCAACTCATCAAATAATTTCATAATAAAATCAAAGCATAACATTTATCATATATTTGGGTACCCTCACTCAATCTAGAGTCTTGTGAATGTTGACAAAATCCCACATCAATATATACTTGTGGTTTCCTGTCACATTGGGAAAACCATCAATAGTATCTACAAATTAATGTTTCCAACATTTTTTGTTTTAATGCATCATAACTGTATGAATTGACAATGTCAGTTACATCATATCATTGCACATATTATTCATCCATACCATCATATAAACATTTTAATGAACCTATTATCACATATAGTTTTCAAGGGCAGCAGGTCGTCCAAGTTCGTGCTCTGCACAGGAAGCGTCCGAGCGCAGCATGCAGAGCAACTCATTTCGAGCTTAAAATATAAACAGGGGGGCTTAGTTTTGCGACGATGGAGATCCCTGTGGGCAGTTCATATTAGTGGCTCACGAAAATTCAAAATTTCAAAATTGCGTAAAGTATAGCGCCAGAGCAAAATTCAAAAGTCCCTAGACCCAAAGCGAGCATGAGCCGTAGATCTTAAGCAAGGCACGTGGCAGCAGATAAGCGGATTCTCGAAATCACGATTCAGGGAATTAACAAGGGGCGGAGCTTGACCTCACGAAGTCCGAAGTCCCGAAGCGGTGGTGTATCGTTGATCTGAGCAAGGCGATTTTGTAAATCGGGTATCGGGAAATTGTAGTCATGCGATATGAAAACCCCCGAAAGGCGAAATCCGAAAGTGCCTGTGGAGATAAGCGCTGGGTCATGGCCCGAGGTCGCATGTAGGAAAATATGTGGGGCTCACGTGAGCTACGCCAAAGGATGAAGATGCCCATGTTAGTCACAAAGTGAGATTATCATGGTTTTAAGGCGTCGGGTTGACTCGAAGAACCGCTAGCAGCGCATGATAGCTCCCTGAGCGTTCAAGCCTCGTCTTGATCCCGATGAAAGTAGTTAATGGAAGTGAGAGAGGTGGTTGAAACATCGTCTCACCACATAAATGGAAAGCCAGGCCAGACTGTCAGCAAGTCGATCCTTCTGTAGGTTCCTACTGAAACACGATTACGTCTGACAGAAGCTCACGTTTGACAAAAGAATGCATGTACGTTCAGTCTGACAGGGAGCTCACCGACTCAAATCTTTGGTTGCAACATTTATGAGTATATATAGGTAGTTTTAGTATTTTTTTATGGTCGATGGTTGAGCTAGGCTCCCACATTGTAAACTTTTGATGAAGCTTCTGGTTTTCTGGTAATGTAACAGAATTTGAGACTTCTGGTTTAATCTAAGTCAACTTCTTTTCCATCTTGTTTTCCTCTAATGCTGGAGTGTCCATGATTGAAAGATTCACATGGATTGTTATGGTTGTATTGTAATGTAGGTTTGATTGCATTTCTGTTGTAACCTTCTTCAGCCTTTCTGAAACTTTGAATCCAAGAGGATCTTGTTTTCTGAGTTTTTCCTCCTTAGGCTGTTGGAAGACCGGATGTCCATAGCATGCCTCTACATTCTTCTCTCTAGTTCTTCCTCCTACTCACCCTTACTACAACTTAATGACTGAAGTTAATCAAGACCTCACCTACCTGTGCATGCTGGTCCAGTTTTCTGAGTTAGAACGATATTATCTTAAGTCTGCACCCATTCGACCCCCTTTAAATTTATTCATTGTGACATAAAAAGTGATCGGTACTGGGCTTACCCTCTCCACAATCGGAGGGTGACTTCCACTGCTAAAATTTCTGGCGCCGTTTTCGGGGAATGAATTGAAGACTTTTCCCTGGGATAGAATGACAACAAGCTTCTGATTCTGAAGGTGCATCAGACATTAGAACCATTGAAGATTGCAACTTGCACCTGGCGACTCCACAATCGAAGACTCCACTGGGGAGGATCCTGTTGACAGAAAGATGACCATACCGAAGGGGAAGACCGAGTATCATTTTATGATCTTTATTCATGAAATCTTGTTCTTGTTTATCAACTCATTTCTCTCTTTCCCTTTACATATAAAAAGGATTATTCTCTACTTTGTCTATTCATATGATAATAAGCCTTCATTTATTTATCCATCCTTGGAAGAAGAAGACATGCCCTCTTCTTGTGTTGTAGATGCCGATCTCGTGTCTTCACCTCTGCCTATTCATGAAAGTGAGATCTGTAATGCATCTCCTCTTGAAATTGATCACCCTTGTAGCCCTGAGGAGGTTGAAAATAATTCACAGTCTTCTCAAATCTCATTACCCTCTATTATTCTTGTTGAGCCTTTCCATCAACTCGTTAATCCTCATGATCAACTCACTACGTTTCAAATTAAAATCAGAAATAAGTTGTTTAAACCTCCGAGGCTGCCATATCGCCTCAACCCTTATCCTCTTCATTCCCTTAAGTATCTTCCTCGGTTTTCTGGAGAAGACCATGTTACAACCGAGAGGCACTTGGGGGCCTTTGAGAACTTTTTTGATCAGTTTGAGATTGTTCATGAGGATGTTACCATGAGGTTGTTCTCACATTCTTTGTCTGGAGATGTTTTTGTGTGGTTTAGATTTTTGGAAGCTGATCCTATTGGCTCCTGGACCGAGCTATGCCATGCATTTTTAAAGTGTTGGGGTGAGAACAAGTCCCTTGATCAATACTAGTTTGAGTTTAATGCCTTGAGGAGAGGGGAAGAGGAAGCCTTGGTTGTCTTCAACAAGAGTTTTTACAATGTTTATCATAGTATGCCTATGGAGATCAGACCCATAGAGACTGCTGCCATGGTGTACTATGTCATGGCTCAACATCCAGACCTGGTCCTTCTCCTGAGAGAGAGGAAATCTTCATCGTTAAGACACCTGCTTGAAGATGTTGAATAGGTCGAAGAGAACATCAGGGCTAGAAAGGGGGTTCATATGCAAGCATATCTTGAAAAATTGCATGTGCCTAAGGAAGAAGACTGTCAGCATGTTTTAGATTCTGAGCAAGAAGATAGTGATTATGAATCAGAGATGGAACAACAACAAGAAAAAGAGACTACAATTGCTGATGATCGAGAGGCATTTACAGAGGAGCAACCTGGTCTTTTAAAGTAGCCATGATTCATGATCCTATGGCTATATACATGGATTCGTATGTTTCAGATTTTGAGGATTTCCAAGAGCATACCCCAGATCCTTTTCCTTTATGCATTGAGGAAAAACATTGCGTGGAAATATGCCATTCTGTACCTATAGAAGACAAAGAGCAGAGCTTTCCCATGGTTCTTGTTTACGATGATTATGATTATGATCCTTGGGAGAGTCATGAAGAAGAAGCCGGAGAACCAAATGTGCAGTTCATATCCTGCCCAAAGTCTACAAATGAGCAACCATCACCTGGGATCAGTCAGTCTGCATCAGTCATTCGCTCACCCGTGCTTGCCAAAGACATTCAGTCATGTGTGAGAAGCTATAGGACAAAGCATGTTTTATGTCACTAGCCCAATGGATTTTGTCATTTTCTCTATGAAACTGTAAGGGAGTACATGGAGTTGCATTTCCTTCATGTCTTGGAGCTGCTCAACTTCATCCTGATTTCAACACTAGGAGGAGAGATGAAAAGCGTAATCATTTTACTGTCACAGTTGCATTGTTTTTATTTGATCAATGACAGAGTAAACACTATTAAATTTGAACGTTTTTGAGACGAAGTAGAGATGAAGTTTCATCGGCATAGAGTCGTTTTTGCGGCCAAGATGTTTTTTTTTTTGTCGGAATCCATTCATCGGTCTAGCGGCCACACATGGATCTTCGTCGATCTAGTGACTGGGAAAATAAGCCTATTCACAATAGGGAACATTTCGGCTAGAGATGAATGTTATTCGGTCTAACAACTAATATTAGTCACTAGAGAGACCAAACCTGAAGTTAAAAAGGTCAAACGAAGGAGGATCAGTTAGTCGCTAGAGCGACCAAGTGACCTAGTTTGCGACCAAATGGAAATACAAGCGACTAACATGTTCGTCGCTCTAGAGACTAACATGTTAGTCGCTAGAACGACCAATGTTGGTGTTTGCGACCAAATAGCAATGCAAGCGACGAAGATGTTAGTCTCTAGAGCGATGAACATGTTAGTCGCTAGAGCGACCAATGTTGGGTTTTTTTTTTAAAACAAATTATGCCATTCCCACAGGAATAGAGCAGAGCAACGAGTGTGTGAGGAGAGGATGATTGTATGCCTAAGAAGGGGTGGAATGCAGTGAATCAAACAATAGAAAATCGGGGTATGTTGCTCAACAACACACAAAATATTCCATGGATTGCTCAGTTACACACAAAATTGCTTAGCTCTCGCACACAAATTTCAATTGGAAGTTCAATCATATTCAGAAACTCCAGCTGTATGTGGTCTCCTCGAATGGAATTGGTTTCTTTCACTTCGGTTTTAGCAGGAAGAATTTAAAAACATTAAAGAAGATTTCAAATTGTTGTTGTCATCTCAGACGATGTATTTTGTAGCCTTTAAAATCTTGAATTTTGAACAACAAGAGTGCCAAATCATAGTTGAACAACAATTATTAGAATGTCAAAACAACGCCCAAGTGCTAGTCTAAAGGAGTGAAACAAATAATGCCAAGGGATTCAACTCATACAATTTCAAGAGTGCCATCATAGTTGAACAACAATTATCAGAATTTCAAACAACGCCCAAGTGCTAGTCTAAAGGAGTGAAACAAATAATGCCAAGGGAGTCAACTCATACAATTTCAATTTTAAAACCAGTAAAATTTGCAACCCACCGAGGGAATTCACAAATTCTCGGGCAATTGAAATTTTTAAATCAATTAAAGGATCACGATTAAATTGAGAACACCAAATTTTTTCTTGAAGTCATTTTCAAGCATAGATGTTGATGAGATTACCATTTTTGTTTTGGGAGCTGACATTGACTGAAAAGGTAGATTGTATGGAAGGGCCTTCTATTAAGTAAATCCTTATTGTGACAGGGATTCAATGTTTTATAAATATGGCTATGGAGTGACTGATACTGATGGTATGAACACTCTATCAGTTCATCAGCTAACAAGCTGACCTGTGCCACCAGTTTTGAAGGAAACAACTACAATTAGAAATGAAGACAATTACTTTTGGGTGAAAAACATAAATAATGGCTTTAATGCCTTCATCAATCTGATAAATTCTTAATCATATGTATTGATTCTTTATTACTTGAATCACTTGAATTAATTGTTGATCACTCCAAAGGATGGATATAGAAGTCCAATCGAGAACATAAGAAGTTGTAGCACACCATGGGTTGATTAAGCTATTTGTTTTCATTGAATTATGAAGAATACAACCATATGTCACATGGGACATGTTCATTATCCATCCTGAAGAAAATGTAGCATCAAAACCATTTATTGAAGACTCATCACATGCTTTAGAACATGTGCCAACACTAGTATCTGAAGAATCCATGGCTGCTATAGAGCCTATATAAACTATTGCATAAGAAGCAGTAGAGTGTGAAGAAGGAGTAGGAGGATATCTCCTTAATAGATTAGGAACTAGAATCAAATATTTCTAGGGCTACAAAGGAAAGTACCTTAGCCCAAGCTAAGGATCCATTTGATATTCTAGATTCACCATAGCAAGAAGATAATGCCGTCCTGTTAGGGGTTCCATTCGTTAAAGGAAAAGAAGAAATCAACAACCTTGTTGATGAAAAGACACTTGTGATACATGAAGAGAGTAGCTATGTTATTGAGCATATTCTGAAGAGGATAAGGAGATATGGTTCGAATAGGCTACAAAAGAGGATTCTAACACACATTGTGGCCACAAATTCAGTTAAAGTTTTGATGAGACAGTTGTTGATTGCTCAAGGTGAAGTAGCAATGGAAGCAATAAGAAGAATCAAAAGGTGAGAACTTTGTTTTTGTCATTGAGCATAACCAAGTAATCACTTAGCTGGAAGAGAAATTT
>JASDQU011443315.1:13048-23323 GCA_032191745.1 Picea mariana | reverse complement strand
TGGGCAGTATCGGGTTTACTCTCTAGCGAGAGAGTAGGATCGACCGATGGAGAGATCAGATCGACCACTTGGGTTTCATTCTCCAAGGGGAGAATGGGGTCGACTGGTGGAAACGGATTGACCACTTAAGTGTCACTCTCTAACGGAAGAGTGGGATCGGATCAACCACTTTGTTAACACTCTCTAAAGGGAGAGTGGGATCAACTGAGGATGGGATTGGATCGACCACTTTGTCAACTGGTTCAATTAAGGACGTGGCCAGATTGACAACATGATCAATCAGATAGACCGGCAATGGGTCCAGAGTGATCGTTCCATCAACTATAGGGGGGTTGAGAGAAAACTTATGATAAGCAGCTGGAAGTTGAGGTTGTGAATCAGTCATGTCTTCTAGTAATTTCTAGGCTTTGTCCATACGAGGGCAAAGATGAGTTAGATGATGCCCTTTGCATAACATACATGGGAAATTGGCTCTACTTTTCTTCTTCCCAACTATATCATGACTAGTCGACGAGAATTCATCAGCATGTTTTTCAGAGGCTAACGACATGGGTTGGCGAGGATGTGTAGACCATAATTCTATAACCTTGGATAGACCAGGGCAATCCTTAATAAGATGGCTACCCTTACAAAGCCTGCAAGGGTACTTGGGCTTACGAGTTGTTTGGGTGATCTTGACATCATCAACACTCCCAGCACGATTAACATTAACTAGTTGTTTTCCAACATGTTTAGCAGTGGTTGGAGGTTTTGACCCTTGTTTATCTTTCTTCTTGTTATTCTTTCATTTCTTCTTCTTCTTATCCACCAAGTTACTAGCTTGACATCTTTCACTCGACGAAGAAGATGAAATGGAAGAAGACCTTTCAAGTGAAGAAGGCGAAGAAGATCTTATTGGTGAAGACGGTGAAGGATCAACATGAGGTTGATGTTCTTGGTGGGAAGTGCTTACAACTGAAGCACTTACTGCATTCGGGATTACCTGAGTAAAAAACAACCATGCTGGTAATCCAATTGTGAGACCTGGAAGGCTCAAAGTACTGATGTGAGGAGGAACAATGTTTCCATAAGAAGGAAAAACAAAAGGTTCCCCTAAAGAATGGGCTCCTTCAGTGGTCATTTCAGGAAATGTCACCATATAAAACAAATCCAACCTAGACTCTACTAGGGAAAACAAATAGCACACGCTAAAAATCTAGGAAGCAAGTAAACAAACAAAACCTTCTCACAATCAGTACACTAGTTGGTGATGAAATCCAACGTCGCAGGAACAAAGTAAGAAGGGGCTAACATAGATCGGGTGGAAAAGTTACGTTGATGACCTGCTTAATGGACTTACACCCTGGTGCAAGCTCCCACACATAATCGTGGGTATACCCTCCAACGAGCCCGAGTGAGTTTGGCCAACATCGATTCTAGGTACCGTGAAGACTTGCCCCTCCACAGTCACCTTGTGTAAAGACCCTAAAGAGATAGGCCACTCAGGTTTCCAATCACTACAGTGATTCCTAGGGAAACAGTCGACAGTCCCATCCATGCGCAAGGGCAGGGTATCTAGCCCGAAATCAATTTGAAAGGCTTCCACTCATCATTGTGGGTATACCTCTCAAGCGACCCCCATAATACACGCAATATCTACACCAAGACCAACAAAGCAGGGTGAGTAACTTTGCCAGTCTTAATGCGACCTCGTGATTGACCCTTGTGTGAGAAGGGCTTCCCGGGACAAAATGTAATAAGTGGATTTCACCGCTCCCTAACACAAGATTCTATGTTTGTTTGCAGCTCTGGAAAGTTATCTTTCACACCTATTCCAAAGCCCTACAACTAATCTAATGTAGATTTGCTACCAGGAAATATAAAAATGTCTAATCAATTTTTATAAGAGCTTTATTTTATGGTTGTTGTTACTCAAAAGGAAAATGGTGTGGACAATATGGTGTTTTGACTGACTCGAAATTTATGCAAAGAGATGAAATGAAATCTTTTCATTTCGATGAAAGCTATGCTACGAGAAGGAGAAAACATTTATCATTCCTAGATGCACAATGTCCCAAAATCTTAAAACTCATCAATATCAATATTCTCAAGAAATGAACAAAAAATATTGTACACCAATGCACGATTCAAATGCCAAGAATCATGCAATTCCGCTACTTCAAATGCAAGGATGCCCCCAATCCAATATAAAGCAAGAAATTAAATCTTTTTGTTTCAAAATTTTCACTAAAAGCGATAATGAACTTTCTTAAAACAAAGAAACCCAAACTAAAAGTTTTCTTTTAAAGCGAACTATTCAGAAGAAATCCGATCTTTCCCTAAACAATTCTAAAGAAAACACATGCTTTGTAATTGAAAGACACTCAAAGAAAGAGACTAATCCTTCAAAACCAAACAAAGCAAAGATGGCTAAAAGAAACTCAAAGAATGTCAAGCAGACTATAAACAGATCAATATAGGCTCCAAAAGTTCAATCCAGCTGATCAAAGAAAAACTGGGCATCAAAAAGACAGGAAGACCTAATCCAAAACTTTTACAAATGAGTTCGCAGACTGGTAGTGGGGTACAGTGTGAGAATTAGGGATTCTCACAATCTAGATATAGGCAGGGTGCAAGAAGGTCACACTAAATTGAACAGTAGGGTGCGAACATCAATGATTCTCACAGGCCACAAAGAGGAACAATGCGAGAAGGTTTGTAATCAAGAAAAATTTGGAAAAAGGACAGAACTTTTGAGTGAACTTTTAGATCCAGAGAGACTGGATGGATCTCCCATAGTCTCAGAGACCATAAAACAAGCAATCAAAGCAAGGAAAACTAGACTAACTAGGAAACAATCTGTTCCCCAATGGAGTCGCCAATTTTGTTATCGGATAAATCAGTAGGAGCGGACACTAACTGATCTCCCTATATCCACCTAGATCTAGAACAAAACACACCAGAACATGACGCTTTCCTTAAGTTTCAAATATTGAATTTACTAACTAAAGAGGGATAGGTGACATACCATTTAAATGCCGCTTCCTCTTGCTATCACCATCCTAGCTCCATTCCAACGCTCATACAATGATGATCCTACAAAAGAACACAACCAACCAAAGTGATAGTAATAGCATAAACTCAATATAAACCTATGTATGTGATCAAGGAATCATACAATAAAACATAACAAGCCTTATAGGAAAGAATCATATTATTGTATCATATTAAATGTGAAAGAGAGATTACAACCATGGCCTCGATGTCGTAAGGTCCCTTCCAACTATCCTTCATTCCCCACACACTTCTTTCTCCAAGGATTCTGAGACCATGGATCTGATAGCAACTCACAATCTATCTTGACAAAGAAAATCTCAAAGCCACTCTAACCAAGCTAACAATCCCAAGCCAAAAACAACTAACTTTCTCCATGAGAGATCCTCTCCTTTTATAAGCTGAAGAGGATAAGGTGAGAAGGTTAGGATGATCCCATTAAATCATGAAAGCGAGTAAGATCCAAACCATTCGGATGCCACCTCACCCTAGAAGTTTCTCCTTCTAGAATCATCGAGAAGATGCTCGCTTTTCCCACGTATAAGCATTCTCGCACCCTGCTTATAGAGCAACCTCTGAACCTCTCGCAACCCAGCTATGGTGCAGCCTACGAGAATCAGGCATTCTCGCACCCTACCTATATAGCCACCTACAAACATCCTCTTTGATAGGGTTTTTACAAAGGAGAATGCAACTTCTTTTCTCAAGAAAAGTTCTTCTCTCTTCTTTCTTCAGGAACTCAGGCCACTGACCCCTCTAAAGGCAAAGAGCGACCAACTATGGACACAAATATTAGAGGATGGGAACCTACAAGAGATGCAAGGAAAGGAATATAAATTGTACGCAGCAATGGCATATGTCAAGAAGCGACAAAGGAAAACGTCCCTACCAGAAAATATCAAGATTATCGTAGAAATGAAGAACCTTCAAGCAAAATAAAAAGTGATGCAGGCACATAACATCGCACAGTAGGCTCAGTTGGAACCCCTACAGGAAAAGGAAGAACATTTGGTCATGGAAATTGATGCAGTGAAAGTACGCCTCGAACAGATAGGCTTGGAGGGGATGAGATCTTATGAAAGCCAGTCACTGCACAGGTGGTCGAATCCATGTCAGCAAAGAGCGGTTAGGCTCAGGAGCAGTGCCAATGGATAGTAGATATGTATGAAGCATTGGCACAAGCAATGAAAGACACTAGAGTTAGGCAGTGACTGAGGATGAGTCACGATGTCAGTTTTGGGGGCCTGTTAGGCATAAGCCCAGTTCGGGAGAAAAAGCACGACATGGGAGAAATACAGTCGGCGGGAGAAGCAACATGCGGAAAGAAGATGCACATGCAAGAAAAACAGCATGTGTAAGGAATATGTGCATGCAGGACAAGCAACATGTGCAAGACAGACGCACATGTATAAGAGGAAATAATGTGATGCATGCATGAAAGAAGACCTAGCCATGATAGGGTTAGGGTTTTGGTAAGAGAATGTAATGGATGATAAGACAACAATATGTATAAGTAGGAACCTAGGAGGTCTAGGGGGTGTGTGTGGTTGTTTTTGGTTGTTTGTGTCGGAATATGGTTTCTTTTTGGTTGAGTATTGTTAATCTGTCATTCGAGAAGAGAATGACGGTAAGTCTAATCTATTTTGTAAGCTGTTAAGCTGAGGGCAGGAAATAAGGTTGGATTTTGAGGGTTAGATCACATGTTGTGGAGCCTGGTGTGATCGAGTCTGCCTCATTTTAGATATCGACCCACAGATAGGGAATTGTAAAGAGCAAGGCACTGTATTTTTGGAAACATTATAATAAAAGAGTAGAGCATCCAAATCTTTGTGGATGTAGCCCGGGAGGGGTGAACCACGGTAGATCATGTGTTATATGATTGAATATTTTGTATTCCCTTTACCTTCAATGAATAGAGATTATATAAATGCATGAATGACTTGGCCACATCTGTTATTTTGCATGCATGAATAAGAATGATAGGGTATTCAATATAAGATGAATGTTAAGGTAACTAATGAAGACCACAGATTTTAATCTCAGATCCCCACTCATTCCCACACTGCAAGCATCTGAGCGTTGTAGCAACCCATAAGAACTATCTTGGGAGAGACTGCGCAGTGCACCTTGTGTACTCTGTTGCCTTTTGGTTTACCAGAGGGGTTGATAGTTTTAGAGGGATTTTGTTGGAAACCATAGTATACTTGAACCTAGGTCAGCCCCAGAATGGTAGCACGAAGGTATTAAACCAATACTAAGTGAGGGTAAACCTCCCTCACCCTTCCGATATCCATCCATTTTGATTTACTTGGTCTTACCCCTTTAAGACCAACTCGAAGATATTCCACATTGCCTTGTTGTGAAGTCTTGATTCTTCTATCAAGAATAATGTATTCATGGAACTCGTCAAAATACTCTAGATCAAAATCATCAACTATCAGAACTTGAATACTTTCATATTCATTCATAATCATAGGAGGCTCATAAAGCTTCAAATTCTCAACATTTACCATTGAATACATTTGCATGTAGGCTGGTAGATCTAAACGAAAGGCATTAGTACCAATCTTCTCTAATATCTTGAATGGACCATATCAAATTGTCCTTAGATTTTTACCTTCACCCTTCATTCTCTCCTTGTTTATATGTAACCATACTTGATCATCGACTTCGAACTAATGGTAAACCCGATGTTTGTCATTCCTTGTCTTGTATTTGGATTGGATTTTCTCCAACTACTCATGTACTGCTTGATGTACCTGTTGGATTCTTTGAATCAACATTTCATCTTTATCTATACCATCTTGTGCGTCCTATTTACTTGCTTATCCAAAACAAAATTCCATAGGTGATTTAGGAAAGTACCCCAAACATACTTCAAAAGGAGTTTTCTGAGTAGAAGAATGCATGGAATGATTATAGACATGTTGTACATAAGGAAATTGCTCCCATAACTTAGGATGATTGCTATAGTATCCTCAGAGTAGATGTACCATTGTTCTATTTACCACCTTTGTCTGTCCATATGTCTGTGGATGAAAAGTTGTGCTCTTCTTTAACTTATTTTCCATGAGCTCCCATAAATTAGACCAAAACTTTCCCAAAAAACAAGAGTCTCGATATGATATGATATATGTAGGCAACCCAAAATAAACACAAACATTTCAAAGAACATATGTTTTGTTTGTTCAGCTGTGACCTATTTCTTGCATGGCATTAGAATACACAACTTACTGAATCTATCCACAACAACATATAAATAATCATGACTTGTCCTGGACATCGACAACCCCCTACAAAATCCATGGAGATACTTTCCCATGGTTGAGAAGGTATTGGAAGTGGTGTATGTAATCCCAAATTTTTGTTGCTAGGATTGCTCGTGGCACACATAACACACCCTTTTATATACTTGGAAATTGTTTCATTCATTCGAGGACAATAACAATATCTTTGCAACTGTGCTACTATCTTACCAACCCCAAAATGACCAGAAATGAGAGATGTATGAGATTCTCTAATTACATTCACTCTTTCATCTCTAGGTATACAAATATTTCCAAGATGATATAACAAATTGTCATGCACATAATAATCTGACCGCTAATGCATCATACACATATTTAAAATCATCATCCTTATCATATTGTTCAACATAACTTTCATGAGCTAAAGGATTATACCTTACTATTGTCGATGCATTAATCATTGGTCTTGACAACATATCTACAACTTTATTATGAATATATTTCTTATACTTTATTACCAAATGAAATTGTTGTAGAAACCCATCCACCTGAAATGTCATGACTATTGTATCTTGGTATGTGATTGCAAATATTATAATGGTTGATGATCTCTCTGAATTATTGTCTCCTTTACCATTAAGTAATGCTTCCATTTCTTCACACTTTGTACCAATGCATACAATTCTTTATCATATGTTGGATAGTTACTCACAGCCAGAGTAAAAGTATCATAATAATAGCATATAGGTTTACCTTGTTGCATCAAGACTACTCCCATGGCATATCCGCTTGCATTGGTTTGAATCTCAAAGGGTTGTTGTAGATATGGCAGAGCCAAAACTGGTGTGATGCTTATCTTTTCCTTCAATGTCTCGAAGGATTTTTGTTGCTTTCGTCCCCATTAAAAGACCTGTTTTACACTTATTAATGCATGCAGAGAAGTTGTTATGTAAGATAAATTAGCTATGAATTTCCTCTAGTATTGTACTACTCCTAATTAGATCCTGACTTCTGTGACAGTAGTTGGCTTGGGCCATTTCACAATGAATTCTACTTTTGTAGGGTCTATCTTTAGTTGACCATTCCCTACAATGTAACCCAAATATACTAGAGAAGTTTTTCCAAATTCACATTTAGAAATTTTGATATACAACTTCTCCTTTTTCAAAAGTTCAAAGACTGCCTTGACATGATTTATATGATATTCTCATCTTCAACTAAAGATCAATATATCATCTAAATAGATGATAAAAAAATCATCTATGTAAGGCCTGAATACATCGTTCATTACCTTGATGAATGTCACAGGTGCATTGCATAACCCAAATGGCATAACTAACCATTCTAACGACACATGCTTTGTCTTTAAATTAGTTTTCCATATGTCATTTTTTTGCAATTGTGATTCGATGGTAACAACTTATCAAGTCCAATTAGTGAAATAAATAACATTCCTTAATTGATCCAATAAGTCATCAATCCTGGGAAGAGGATAACGGTTCTTTATCGTAATCTTGTTCAGGGCTCAAAAATCAATCTAGATCCTCCACGTGCCATTTTTCTTTGGAACTAACACAATAGGAGATCCACACAGAGAGGAGCCTGGCCTGATTATTCCTTTATCGCGCAACTCCTAAAATTGCTTCTTAATTTATGCATTCTCAATCACTAATGACCTGTCCATACCAATGTTAGGAAGAGGAGCATTCTTTTGCAAATAGATTTCATGTTCAACCTCCCTCTTAGGAGGCAACCCTGTATGTTCCTTAAATAACTCATCATAGTTAGATATGATTTTGACCAAATCCTATTTATGATCTGGATCACAACCTAATAAATAATCTGTTATATCTTCTTATTTATGTTTCACTGTCAAGAGAACAAAATATTTACTTGCGCTCACGAGTCTTTTCATTTTCCCTGTGCTCACTAAAGAAACATTAGTTTTGATATGATGAGATCTGACAATATACTCAACCTTGTTCTTGAAAAGATGATATTTATTATCTTCACGATATAATACAACCTTCATGTCAAATAGATATGACTACCCAAGACAATACCGCAAATCTCAAGAGGCACAACATCTAATTCAACCTCGTCAAAGAACTTAGTTGTAATTGTGAATTTGATATTACATTGTTTCGTTACTTGCAACTTGGCATCTTCACACACCCAATTGTTACACATTATTTTCTTCACCCTCGTGACCACTGATAATATGTGTATCGCGTATTAGAAGAAAGATCATTTTCCCTATTCCCTGAAGGATGTTGAAGAAATAAAACTTTCCCTAAGAGATGGAATTGTCTTTTCCTTATTACAAAATCTTGTAAAGAAGGATCATCGCACCTTTCTCAGTGTTAAGGGTGTGATGATTTAGAATCGATGCAAGTTGCACCACAGTGGCCTATGACATCGTCGCAGGTTGTTCAGTGTTAAGGGTGCAACAATGTTTAAACAAAGGAAAAAAGAGAAATTTCTCGAATGTTCTAGAATAGAATATTTGAAAGGATGAGGTGGCCTCCGATCGGTTTGGATCTCACCCACTTTTTTTATTAGTGGGATCATCCTAATCCCTTCATCCCTTCTCCTTCACTATATATAAGGAGGGATATCTCATGAGAAGAGTTAGTCTAGCTTATGTATGAAGAATTATGTTGAAGATTGTGCTTGTGATAGCTTTGCTTTAGCTTTCCAAGTTAGGTTGTGTGTAGTCTTCATCAAAAGAATTGGAGCAAGAGGTGTGTGTGTGTTGAGGCAAAGGGCCATTGGAAGGGACCTTGCAACATCAAGTCACAGGTTGTATTCTCCACTTTCATCAATATAACAAACTAATACATTTCTTTCCTATAAAAGTGTCTCCATTTTTATTGCAAAACTCCTTGATCTTATGCATGGGTTCCATTAGAATATATATATCATTGCTCTCTTTTTTGGTTTGTGTTTCTCAACAGGTTCAACATCCCACAAACTTTGATATGGAGAAAGGACGACACTAGCAAGGATCAAACAACGTTTAAACGATATGTCGTTTATCCCTCATTAAGCTAGTATACATTACAATGGAAACCTAAGGAAAAGTTTGTATGTGGTCATGTTTTGTTCTAATTTATTGTTGAAGTTAGGGAGATTAGTTCGTGTCAGCACTTACCAATTCATCCAGTAACAAAATCGGCGACCATACTGGGGAACATCCTCTTTTGGTCCTTTTCTTCTTTCTTGCTTTTGTCTTGCTTGTTTTTGTTGATTTTCATTTTTTGAGTCACTGGGTTATCCAAGTTGACTCTCAAGTCCTAAAAGTTCACTAAAAAACCCTTTCATCTTTTTTATTTTTTCCTAAGTTTCAGTCTTTGATGCACCCTACTATGAGAAGCAGTGCGACATTGTCACACTATGTCCTTCTTTCGCGTGCAACGACACCTAAAATTCACACTGTGACCTGGGACAATTGTGAGAAATTTTTAGGTGACAGACTTTTTTTTGCCCAGATTATTTATGATTGCTTGGGGTGAATTTTTTTGGCTTTGTTGGATGATTTTTCACAGCCTGGTTTGCAATTTTTAGTTGATCTTGATCATTTTTCAAGTTTTGAAAGTCTTTATCATAGGCTTCAAGATCTATCTTTCACTTGTTGTTGCAAGGGTATAATCTTTTGATTTCATCCTTGAGTGCTTGTCATTCAAGTTATTAATGATCTTTTTTGAGTTTTTTTATTTTTTTATTATTAGAAAACAGATTTTGGTTTCATTAATTAAACAGACAAGTTTTCTTGATTTTGCACTTGTAGTTGTATTGTGAGTTAAGTTTGGGAATTGTGTTCAGAATGCATACATTTTTCTTGAAAAGCTTTTTCTTTCTCTTTGTTCAGATCTCTACATTTTATTAAGAAGAAAAAGAATTGAAAATTTATCTTTCTTTTGTAGTGTTCACAAAGAAACATTTTTGCATTCTAGCTTTTGTTTAAAAGAGAAATTGGAAAAAAAAAATCTTT
>JASDQU011443315.1:1013-12998 GCA_032191745.1 Picea mariana | reverse complement strand
TTTGTTCAGATCTCTACATTTTATTAAGAAGAAAAAGAATTGAAAATTTATCTTTCTTTTGTAGTGTTCACAAAGAAACATTTTTGCATTCTAGCTTTTGTTTAAAAGAGAAATTGGAAAAAAAAAATCTTTGATTGTTTGATATTAAAATTGTTCAAAGTTTTAAGGAATTGTTTTCTTGCAACTTGTTGTGTTTTGGTAAAAACAAAACCTTCTCTCTTATGTAATTAGAGTTCATTGAACAAAAAGAGTTGCATCGCATCTCTCTTTGCATATTTTTGAGTCAAGGTCAAGCACTTCATCAGTTTCATCTCCGCTTCCTTTTTTGAGTAAAACAACAGCCATTAAAATTAAGCGTAATTTTAAAATTTATCTAGTACCTTTTATTTTCTAGAACTTTTGTACACCAACATTAGTTAGGACATAGATCTTTGGAATAGGTTGTGAGGAATACTCTCCAAAGCATCAAAACAAACAATAACATCTTGTGATTAGGGAGAGTTAAATCCACTTGCTACATTTTGTCCTCGGAAGCCCTTCTAACACAAGGGTCAATCACAAGGTCGCATTAAGGCCAGCAAAGTTACTAACCCTACTTTTTTGGTCCTAATGTAGTGAATGCATGTATTATTGGGGGTCACTTGAGAAGAAAACCCTGTGCGAGCCTTCTCGAGGATATTTCGGGCTCACTTACCCTACCCTTGCGCGTATATCGGACTATCAACTGCTTCCCCAGGCATCATTGTCGTAATTGGTAACCTTAGTAGCCTACATATTTAGGGTCTTTACACTAGGTGATTGTGAAGGGGAAATTCTTCACAGTACCTAGAATTGGTGTTGGCTAAACTCACTTGGGCTCCTTGGAGGGTATATCCACAATTATTTGTGGGAGCTTGCACCAGGGTGTAATTCCATTAAGTAGGTCATCAACATAAATTTTCCACCCACTCTATCTCAGCCCCTTCTTGTCTTGATCTCCGGATGTTGGATTTCATCACCAACTAGTGAGTTCGATATAAGAAGGCTTGTTTGTATGCTTGTTATCTAGATTTTATTAGTGAATGTTTTTTGTTTTCTCTAGTTGGCCATAGATATTTTTATTTTATTATTGGGTGTGGCTAACATTAGCCCTCGTCGTTCACATAGGATGCAAGGATTTCCTCTGGAAGAACCGAAATAATACGCCCCCTTACCTCCTAATTCACCAGAGGGTCCTTTTCCTGAAGGATTTGTCAACAGTGACGAATCCTCTAAGATTGGAAGTTATACTACGTTGATCGAATCATCACTTCCTGTGAACCCACTATTGATTGTTCCCCAAGACCCTGTTCTGCTCAGAATAAACTCTTCAGGAGACATTATTGTTGAAGACTATCCTAGAATACCTTCGGGACCTTTCGTACAATCCGACGTGGATGAACCACCCTTTCCTAGTGAAGGATTTAGAACCTATGTTCAAACTTCTGGAATTTTTAATCCCAGTTCAATCCCAGTCCATTATTTTTGGAGAACTCCCTCGAGACGCGATATTTTTGATAAATTAGGTATGAGTCTAAATCAACCTACATCACCACTTGTACATGTTACTTCTACTACTTATACAGTGCCTCCAAATCATTTTATTGGCACGACAAGTAATGTTGCTATTGTTTCAGACCATGTGTTAGTTGGTACACATACAGTTCTTACTAGCCAGTTGACTAGCTCTACAACAGTTAAGCAAGTTGCACCTTTTTTTGTCGGAAGTTCTGTAACAATTCAAGATCATATTGGAACACCACTTCCATCTAGACTGAATCCATCACTTCCACCAAGGTATAATGCTCTTAGTAGTTCTATTGCTAATCCTACCCAATGTGCATCTGGAGGACCTAGTATTTTTGTTCCACATGGGTATAATGCTCTTAGTGATTTTATTCCTAACTCTACCCAAGGTCTATCTAGAGGACCTAGTCTTCATGTACCACCCAGAGGATCTAATCTTCCTGGACCAAGTAGCTCAAATCTGCTTGGAAGCCCAAACAATCATGTTAATTCTGGTTTTCAACTTCCTTTTGGAGGATACTCATCTAGGGGAAAACCCCAAGCTAGGGGACAACCCCAAGTTGGGGAACACAATCCAGTTTACGGGCAATCTATGCTTGTATTACAAACCCAAACTTGGAATTTTTCTTTTCAAGGAAATCAACAATTGCCTGGGGGGAAAGCTACTCTAAGGAATTCTTTTGTACCCTCTTATCCCAAATAGCCTTTTCCAAGCACTGTAAAAACTACCTGGGGTCAATCCTTTCAATTCAATGCCCCTTTCCAAAGTGGTATTCTGAATCAACACGTTAATGTTGGTTACTTGACTCAGAATCCTCCTCAGCCAAATTTGACTGGACCATCTAACTATAATCCTCTTTTGCAAATGACTTATGGTTCTACTGGTATACCTACGGGATTACCTCTCCAAATTTATCATTCCTCAAGTTAACATACAATTTCCATTTTTAGCTACTTTGAATTTACCGGATTTGTCTAGAATTCTAAATGATCCTATCTTACATTCTCCTTTTTAGTTGGTTATACCTACCAAATTACCATCGGACATTCCAAAGTTTGACGGTCGGTTGGGAGAAGATCCAAACAATCATGTCATGACTTTTCATCTTTGGCGTTCATCCAACTCATTGATGGATGACTCCATACGACTACATCTTTTCCAACGCACTCTTACGAGTTCGGCAACCAAATGGTACATCAAATTGCCGAGAGGTTTCTTCAATGATTTCAATTCCTTAGCCATGGCTTTCCTGACACATTACCAATTATCGATATGGTATGAGACAGGAACAAAAATTTTGAGTTAATTTAAACAATCCTCTTCTACCCACATCTCAGATAATATTCATGAGTGGAGGAGGAGACGACGATTAATAAAATTTCCTCTTCCTGATCAATTATTGGTTGAGTGGTTCACAAAATCACTCATCAGTCCTATAGCTCGTAATGTTTCCGTGGGGGGTGTCGTCACTGAAGAACAAGTGATCAGTCATGCCCAATATTTGGATCTCTCTTATTCTCAAACAGGTACATTGTATGACTTGATCCCTGATGCTCCTCACCCATCTACAAATCCAACCCCAACGTTTCAGGTAACATCTTGTGTTGTCGATAGTGTGATTGGAACTTTTCATACGGAGACTCAAACAAAACAAGTCAATCCTTGCAATCCCAAACCTACTACTACCAATGTACAAAATGCTACTCCTCCTACTGTCTCTCCCAGTAAAACCTCTGAGGTAAATACGGTCCAGTCTACGACTACCGTAAAATCTCAAAATAAGAAGAAAGGGAAGGGTAAGAATAAACAGAACAAAACTAATAATAAACAACCAAATAAACCAAAAACTCAAACTTTTGACGATAAGGAAAATATAAAACATCATTATCCTTGTCTTATTTGTGGTGAGGACCATTATATGAAAGATTGTCTGAGATGTGTAGATGTTACTCGATTCCTCCTGGGAAGCTGGACTACTCTTACGCATGTCACTTTGTCACAACCTTTTACTTCTCAACAGCAGGCCCAACTAGTTATTCATGACCAACCTTCTCCCTCTACCAGTTCTTGTGTGCTTATGTGTACTACTTCCAAGAAATATGGCGGTTCAGTCACTACTCAAACCAAATATTATTCTCCTTCTAAAGAGAATATTGACGATCAACCTCCTACATCGAATCTGCCTCCCAATGGTCCTCTTCATCTCGAATGACATAATCATGATACACTAATCTGTCCACCTCCCAAAGGCGTAGTTTGTAAGTCTTCATTCAACCCACATGCACATGCATCTCAAAACTACAGTATTGTAGAAGATCTTGTGTAGGCACCATCTACAAGATCAGCCCTCAAAGTGCTTCAAATTTGTCCTACTCAACGGAAGGAACTATTAAAGTCTATTTGGGGAATCAATCCTACTGATACGAATTTGATAATCTTTGACTTGGAAGATCACATCCCAAGACTCCCTCATCACTTATCTTTTCAAATACAAGTAATTGTGGAAACAAAGAATATTCATCGAACATTTGTTGATGAAGGGGCTTCTACTTGCATAATGCCTGTCACATGTTGGAAATCCATTGGCTCTCCTACCCTTACTGAGTCACATAACTCGTTAAAATATTTTAATGGTACAGGTTATAAACCATATGGTGTACTTCATGCATTATCTATTGCGTTAGAAGGGAAATTAGTTATTGTTAAGGTCGAAGTGTTCAAAGCACCTCTCGATTACAACCTCTTGCTTGGTCGTAGTTGGATTGATGCTATGTGCACAGTTGTCTCTACTCTTTTCCGTGTGATACGTTTCCCTCACCAAGGTAAAGTTGTTATAGTAGATCATCTCACCTTTTTTAGTTTTGATTTGCACACTAGTAATGTTCCTTTCGTAGAAAAAACACCTCTCAGTTACGAGAATGTTGGCATGGGTCTTTTGAAAGATTCATCATTAATGAGAACTTTCCCCATTCCACCACCCGATATTCCTCCTCTCATCGCTTATATCAACATTATTTCAACTAATGTTGGCGAAACCCCTAAGTCATATGACCCTTGGATAGTACCTAGGTTGGAATAATGTCATCGTTATGGTGACCAAATGCCAATAAGTCCGATCGAATCGGCTTATCACGCTATTCAATCAGCATCTCCTTCTTCTCACTCTCCCTTTGATATGTCTCTTGATCCATTTAACATGATTTTTCAAACTGAATAAACAATCATGGTAGTTATGTTTGTGGAAGACACACCATGGGATGAGGGACATCATCATTCTATCCTCTTCCTTGAACCTGAGATTATCGAGAGTCGCCGATGGATTTCGAATCTTTCAGCAGTCATTAATCTCCCTCCAGTTTTTGAACCAACACATGATGTTTTGTATGAAGGAAACTTGGGAAATATCTCACCGACTATACCTCTAGATATTTCGATCAAACATGGAATTGTGGAAAATGTTCACATAGGTCCCTCATGTTCTCCCGATGAGATTGAAACTTACAAGGCCCTTTTCCAAGAATTTCATGATGTATTTGCTTGGAGTTACAAATAAATGCCTAGAATTGACCTAGATATTGCTGTACATGAGATCAAGACATATCCTAACGCTAAGCCCATTCGACGACGACTTCGCCTAGTTCATCCATGAAAATCCACTATGATCAAGATTGAAGTTGAAAAACTTATTAAAGTTGGTTTTAGCTACCTTGTAGCATTGACTGATTGGGTTTCCAATCTTGTCTCAGTCACGAAGAAACAAGGAAAAATCTATGTGTGTGTTGATTATAGGGACATTAACAAGGATTTCTCTGAAGATAATTATCCAACCCCTTTCATCGATGATTGCACCGGAAGAGAAATATTCTCTCTAATGGACGATTTTTCTAGCTATAATCAGATCAATATTTTACCTGCGGATCAGCACAAAACCAACTTTATTTGTCCTTGGGGTACCTTCATGTACCATAAACTCCCTTTCGGTCTCAAGAGAATTGGTGCAACTTTTCAAAGAGCTATGTCTTATGATTTTCACGATATCAATCATATTGTGCAACCATATCTCGATGATTTACCGACGCATTCCATGTGTCGTCAAGATCACCCGGCACACTTACGAGCTATTTTTCTCTAGTGTTGGTATTATCATATACGATTAAATCCACATAAATGTGTTTTTTGTTTGGAGTCAAGATGACTTCTAGGCTTTATTGTTTCCACACATGAGATCAGAGTTGATCCGCTGAAGGTTGAAGCAATCATCAATTTGCCTCCTCCTTCTACCTTACGCCAACTCCAAAGTTTGCAAGGGAAGGTGAACTTTCTATGACGATTCATTCCTAATTATGTCGAACTTACGAAAGGTTTCACTCGACTTCTTAAGAATGGTCATGATTTTTTCTAGGATGACACCGCTAACAAATCATTTGATGCCTTGAAACTTGTATTAACCTGCACACCACTATTATATCCCCTCGATTACAGTCGAGATTACTTCCTATATCTAGCCGCTTCAGATCACACAATCACCATGGTTCTGGTCCAAGAGGATGATTCGCAAGATGAACATGTCATTTACTATTTGAGTCGGAGTCTTACGTCCACTGAAATCAAATACATGCATGTGGAGAAATTGGCCTTGGCAGCTGTTCAATTTGTCTAGTGTTTTCGTCACTATATTTTATTGCGCAAGACCACGATTATTTCTGATTGCAACCCTATGCAACATATTCTTATAAGACAATTGTTAAGGGGAAAATACTCCAAATGGATTGTGACTCTCCATGATTTTGATTTGGAGTTTGAAAAAACCAAGTTAAATAAATCTTTGGTCTTTGTTGAGTTAATATGTGACCTTCCCTCCGTTGATACAGAAAATATGGTAGAAGATTCTTTTCTTGATGAATCTCTCTTTCTGATTAGTTCAAATGATATATGGTATGGATACATTATCAGTTATCTCCAAACCCAAAATTTATGGCCTAATGTATCTTATGTAGATCGTCGTCGTATTCGGTATCAATCCTGCCAATATATTATTCTTGGTGATACCCGTTACCGTCGTGGTATTGACTTACTATTTCGACGATGTCTGACCTATGATGAAGTTGAGAAAGCACTAAATGACTGTCATTCTGGAGCATGTAGTGGTCATATGTCTGGGTATGCCACTGCCCAAAATATCCTATGAGTTGGTTACTTCTAGCCTTCACTTTTCAAGGATTACATTCTCGCAGTTCATAAATGCCATGCTTGTCAAACCTATAATAATAAGATTCGATCTCATCTTGTTCCTCTATATCCTGTGGTTTCCATTGTTCCATTTTCTAAATGGGGCCTTGAATTCATGACATGTAACCCTCACTTGGTTGGGGGGCATGGATACATCATTGTAGTCGTGGATTATCTCACTAAGTGGGCTAAGGCGATGCCTACATTCGATAACACCAAGAAAATTACAGCACTTTTCATATTCAATCATATCATCACTAGATTTGGTGTACCTCAAGCCATCGTCACCGACCATGGCACCCATTTTCGCAATTTTATGATGTCTGAGCTAACTGATAAGTTGGGTTTACAGCATGAAAACTCAACCCCTTATTATCCGCAGGCTAATGGACAAGTTGAAACAATCAACAAATTTTTGACCACTATGCTTTGACGAATGTTGGGGATTCATAAGTCAAGTTGGCATACAATGTTTTTTTCGACATTATGGGCCTAGCAGATGTTATTTAAATCTGATATCGATTTCATGCCTTTCTAATTAGTGTATGGTATCGAAGTCGTCTTGTCAATTGAATGTGAAATTTGGTCTTTGAAGCTAGTCGTCGAACTTCTCCCCAACACCATAGCCGAGGAAGAACGTATGTTGTATTTAATGCAATTAGATGAGACTCGTCGTGAGTTTGCATTAGTAATAGAAACCTAGAAGAAACGTGCTAAGGCTCAATACGAAAAACATGGTAAACCTCGTGTTTTCTCTTAAGGAAATTTGGTTCTCCTTTATGACCAATATCATGACTTGTTGGGGGTATGTAAATTCAAGCCCATGTGGCGTGGTCCTTATCTTGTTAAACGAGTATCAGAGAAAGGGGCTTACGAGTTGGTTGATTACGATGGAATTCCTTTGGGTGAACCCAGAAATGGGATTTACCTAAAGAAGTACTATGCTTAAAATGTTTTACATGAGTGCTTTGTACTTTAATGTATAATATTCTAGTGTGATTTTTGTCGTTTTTGTTTCTTCCCTTAGACTACTTGCCTTGCCTTGTGCTTGGTTTCCAGATGTCGGCGTTCTCGCTACCTTATATTGGCTTTGTTGATGGTGTCAGTCGCAGTACTCAAAATCTCGCATCTGTTGCATGGGAAATCTATGCACCTACATATGAGTTGATAAGTCTATGTGGTATTTTCCTGGGTCATACAACTAATAACATTGCACAATATAGTGCGATCATTTAATTATTGACTGATGCCATTTCACTTGGCATATGTCATTTGATTGTATGACTCGATTCTCAACTTGTGGTGATACAATTAAGCAACATCTATTTCATCAGAAGTCCTGCACTATTATGGGTATATTTGAGAGTTCACCTCTTGGAGAGGAATTTTGATTACATTGAATATCAACACATTCCTAGATATCTAAATACATTGATAGATGCTTTAGCCAATTATGTTTTATATAGACATTTGCGCAATTTATAAATCCAAATACAAACACATAAAGACAAGTAAGATGGTAGGAGTCTTTTTTGTATTACAACGCAAAAAGTTACAAAAGTTTGTCCTGAGACCAAAATATCAAAGCACATGGCTTCATATACATATATGCATCATGGACGTTTCTCATGATAGAAAACTACTATATGTGCTACGCGACAGAGTAGTCAACCAATAGATGTTGAAACACCAACAGTTTGACGTTGGTAGCGTCGAGGCAGCGCATCTATGGTAATGTCAAGGATGTCCATAGTCAATTCCTCGAGTTTATGCTCAATATCCTTGAGATCCTCGGTCGCTGCTCAATCTCAACCAGCCATTGCACCTGCCTCCCCACGTCTCTGGATTGGAGATGAACCGGAAGCTCTGAAAGGTGCCACATATGCATTTGAAAGCATTTGATTAGTCTCAGATATATAATATAAAATTTTCATAATAAAAATGCTAAAAGAAATATATAATTAAAAAAAAATTACCTATGTCTCCCCAATGTGTACCCTCAGGTAACGTTAAATATGGATCACCACGGAAATCAGCCCCAACATAAGCATAATCCTCAATCATAATGAGTTGATCTCTCAGCCAATGGAAGAAGGTAGGCCCATATGTGACAGTTGGGATGCCATCATGGCGTGCCATCAAGTCAACCCACCTCATCATGCGAGGATCTCATGGAGTAGGCACACCCCAATCCACATTCTGAAGACGCAAAAGTGGGACCTTTAAAGGAAAAAGGACACCAAAATTGATCCATACCCAAACTATTTTAACTGACCAGTCCTGTTGTCAACTATTTTTTCATGTTCTTTAGGAGGCCCTTGCACCAGTTGAATACTCTAGGTTCCATGCACTCAATGGCATACTGTAATTGATTATGCAAGGCCAAGTGTGTAGTTTCACTCCCTGCAACACGGGTAGTGGTGAAGAGTATTGTCTTTAGAGACAAGTCGAGGACGTTCTTTATGGGAATCTCCCCACTAAATTTCTCTATGTCAGCCAAGCAGTATTGTGCAACACAATGGTCCATTGGTTCACCTCCTCCCCTATGTCTCGATAATAATACATGGAAACCTTTCTCATTAACATCCCACATTTGGACCAAGTGCTCTAATAAAACTAATTGAGCCCTCATGCCCCACAGTTTGAATAATTTAAGCAATCTGCACTCTTGGAGTGCCATGATTGTGTTGGGGTTATTCCCCGCAATAAAATCTTCCTCTTCGTGTTCTCTCTCCCACCATTATAGCATTATGAACCCTAGAAAATATTCCAAAGGACAATTAAACATGAGTTAGTTTAATGAAAATCCAAATTTGTCAGCTCCATTGGTTCATTGTTTATTTTTTATTTTTGAGTTTTGATCGATGCAGCCTGAAGGCTTAGTACAGTGTGACACCATCGCACTTCATTCCTTTAACCCATGCATTGATCCTAGATCGTCGCAGTTCCTGATAGAGGGAGCCTGCGACGATTTGAGCGTGCATTTCCCCTTTGAGAAATTGCCCATACAACCAACAAATCACCATAAAAATTGAACAAATTTGCTATAAAAAGAGAGAGGAGAGGGAGAGCACCAACCTCATGGAGTCAGATCAAAGAATCGTCCACAAATCACGCCGCAATCGTTGTTTTAAAATCAAGTAAAAATGGGGGTTTTAACACTATTTTTGGTGAATTACAAATGAAATGGTAAAAATGATTTAGTTTTTGACCTATTTAAACATATTTTACCACTTTTTGACCTATATCAAGTTATTTTTCACCTATTTATATCAATGTTAACCCTAATGAATGTTTCAAAGTCTAAATGTTACAGGATACAGGTCGGGCAACTGGATACTTTGGCATGTATCAAACATTTTATCGTTTTTTACGTGTTTTCGGAAACCATTTGATGTAAATATGCTTTTAAGTTTTTTCAATAAAAAATGTCGAGCATAGTCTTTGTTCTTTCTCATGCTCGTAAATCTATGAGAATGTAATGGATTAAACTTTTATCACTTTTTCGAACTCGTTAAGGTTATAAGAAAAAGGAACACCCTGGAGTCCTCTTTAAGCTCTTTTTAAACTCCCTAAACATGAAAATATTGTTGAGCGATCTTGTTCTCTTCACGCTCATTAAAATATTTGAAGAAAATGTATGTTGAGCAATATATTATCTCTTTTTCAGTCTCATCAGACTACTTTATGAAAAATGACATTTTGGAGTTTCCTTTAAGTGTTTTCCAGACTCTCTAATATGAAAAACCACTAAGTTTTATTTCTTTGGACTCGTAAAAAAAACATCAACATGCCCATATGGGACTGAACCACTCCTTTCTAGGGTTCGTTAAAAATACTCTGAGGGACTCATCTAAAGGATGAGCTTACAGTTCAAGAATATGTTATCCTTGTTGGGTATGTGTTATATTCTTTGCACGATTAGTAGTGTCACATATTTAGGTGATTTTTTGGCACATGGTTTCTTTGTCGAGTGTTTTCTATTTTCGGTTAAAGAAGTAGGGTTGTTGACTAATCCAAGTCATTGGATTAGGGTTTTGGATGTCGTTGGCTCCTATATGTATATTGTATTGTAAACAATGTAATACTATGAATGAATATAGAATATGTTGGTTTTCTCAGTTTGGGTTTCCAGGGGAAAAATCTATGTAATGTTTGTATCTTCCATTGTATCTTTTTTGTTCTTTTACTGAAAATATGTTTGCAGTAAATATTGTACAAGGTTAAAATCTACAATCCTCCTCAAGCTTGTGTAAAAATAAAGGGGTACTCGCTAGAAATGGTGGGGGAAATTGGGAAAGAAATATATATCTATATCTGTGTTAGTGGCAGTAAGTCACTCTTGAACATGACACCCCTTTTCATTGTTGTATCTAGGTGGAAATCCATGTGTCTCTCATTTGATCATCTACAAGTCTATATATTGGTCCTCTTTGAGTCAATGCTGCCAAGAAAATTTTCATGTCGTTTATATGTTCAAATCAAGTTCAACCAAAATGAGCCTCCTACCGAGTCAGCCATCTACATTCCTCAAACTCTTACCATGTCAGCCTTCCCTAAATCAGTTCTTAATCACTTTATGCTATGATCTACTTCAAATATGTTACATGTTTCTTGTCATTGATGGGGGATACATTAATTCACTCCTGTGACGAGTCTTTTCTTGTCGACTTCAACTCATTATCCAAGAATTTGACTTAGAAATTACTTAGTACCTTGGAGCCTGCATGCCTCAATAGCAGGTTTCCTCATTTTCGACAATGGATTTACATCATTGGCCCCTAATCAGAAGATTCCATCGAGTGTTCTACTTTAGCTCATTAATTCACATTCTTTGGATTGTACTAGAGTACCTTGGGATTCATTGACATTAATGATGATTTCCCTCGCACTTGTTAATGGTATTCATTAATTACCGGTAATCAAGTGGTTTCTACCATGTTCGACTTCAACATCTATAATCGCATGGATAGATTCATACTTCGGGACGATGGAAATGAATACCCTGGATACTATCACATGGATCCAGATTGCGATGGAGTATCCATGAGTTTGTACTGACACATAGATCCATTATATAGTCTCGTGGCTATGTTCAAATTTGAGTCTTTATAGCATAGATCCACAGTGTATTTCTCGTGGCTATGTTGAATCATAATGACATGGATCCACAGTGTATGATTGGTGGCCATGATTCACTTGATACTAAT
>JASDQU011443314.1:10278-23617 GCA_032191745.1 Picea mariana | reverse complement strand
TGGTTGATGCACTTTGTTATGGTATAGGTTGATTACAGGTTGAGGTATAGGTTGATGCATGGTTCGGGTTATTGGTACAGGTTTTTTGGTGCAGGTTGATTGGTACAAATTTACAGGAGTATATCTCACAGTGATAGTGTGACAGTGGTTCCATCATTCTACTTCTACGTCAGGGCGGTTGGCCAGGGCAAAGATAGGTGGTTGTATCCATATTCTGGTTGTATCCAGAGGACATAGGGGGTTGTATCCTCCTTTTGGTTGTAGCCAGAGAATTGGAGAGTTGGAGCTTCCTTCAGGTTGTATCCTGATAAACTAGGGGGTTGGAACCTCCTTCCAGTTGTAGCTGGAAAACAAAGAAAGATGGTGCTTCCAATGAATGTAATTCTTAAAGAAATATAAGAAAAATAATTATGTGGTTTTTTACCATTTTGGGTTTCCATGTAAAACACTGGTGTACTCTGTATCTGTGTGATTTCTCATTTGCTCATTGTTTATTTTCTGTGCAACTATTGGATGATAATGCTACATTGTTATAACACTTGCATTTTATGGTGAAAAAGGATTAAATTTCTCTATTACTGATTCACCCCCCCTCTTAGTAATCCAACATTCCTAACATGTGAAGAACCAATGGTGATGTGTACGTTCTAAATTGGTAACTCAAAACAATGATAGTGGGAATTGACTAGTTAGTTGATTCAACCATGCTTAGTATTCTTCATCTCCAAGCTATGTCCATTTATCATTCTTATATCTATTTGAAATTGTATCTGGATGGAATGAATATATATGTCAGATAGGCCATCATTGAAAAAATCTTGATTGCAAAAATCTTGATAATTAAATTTATGATATTAGTAAACACATTGCACAATATCTTCGAACACTTGACCAAATATTTATTAATTAGAAGCATGGAATATTTTCTCCAATACATGTGCAACCAACCACTTTATAAAAAAATTGTTGAATTAAGAAATAAATTTTAATTAATTCCATTTAAAATCCAAAAATTCAATTACTCAATTATCTTTTTCTTACACCCCAAGGGGAAATCTAAAGGTACTCCCAATGCAATATGCCTTTGACAAGAAATTAGTGGTCTATGGAAATTATATTTTATTAACAAATCATCATCAATGTAAGACACTCAACCCCTTAAGTGCCTTTTTAAGGGATGGGGTATTACAATTTTTCTTTTCCTCAACTATCTTAAAGCCTCTTATCGAGGGAACCATCGTCTTCTTCTCGTTAAGAGATTTCCAACAACTTCCATCATACTCAAAATTGGGATCTTGATCAAAATGATATATCCTTCTAAAGTTCCTTAGACCTTCATTGGAAAAAGCCACCTCAATGTCATGTGGCATCCATGGGGCTACCTATCACTTGCACCTTCTGACATGGCATCGACACGACACCTTTCATGTAGCCCATCGACTCTCCAAATAGACTACTCATATTCACTCGATACATTTGGTTTCCATCGGATTTTTCTCCATCAGATTCACACTCCACTCTGTCTGTCACACTTCGATCAGTGTACACTCCAACAGATCCAACAGTCCTTAGAGTTGGGAATTCTATGGATTTGATTGCTTTGGAGTTCCTATCTTGCAAAATAGTTAATGACCCTCTTACACTCCTTCTATTCTTAGCTTAAGTGGGGCCCATGAATCTATAGATGTGAATGATTTTTGTCATCTTCCTTATCGATGAACTGCATTCCTCCTCAAAGTCCCTCCCTTCAGAGTTCACCCATTCCAGTGACTTGGACCACTCTGAAAGACCCACTTCGAGGGAACTCCCCCCATCGAATCTATCGATGATAAGGATTATTTTTAGAATGAAATGAAAATGGATATATAACAATGAAATATACAAAGATATTGCAATAAACACAGAAATACATTGATGCACAATTTTTATTAATGAGAAAATGTACAGAAACTATAAAATTATAGAGTGAATGACTCGCTAGAATGGTGGGAACTTATCTTTGAGAAGAGATGTTATGGCCACACTCATTCGAAAGAAGATAATGATTTCTAAAATAAGTCTCTAGAGGTATTTTTAACATAAAGAAAATAAAAAATCGTAACCCCGGAAGATGAAACGCTAAAAGGTTTGTGGGCCCCGATGGGGGTAGTTGGTACGTCAACTTTCCAAGGGCGTAACTTTTGCATGCGATCTTTGTTTGGGGCTGTAACATACCTAGCCACCCACAAGCCAAGATACGCCACTTAATCCGACTGCAACACACCCAGCCACCCGCAGGCGAGGCATGCTGCAGTACAGGGAGTCACTTCACAGTGACTTATCTCAATTCGAATCACTTATAAGTTAATTAAGAGGCATGAAAATCACATGCATAAGACAATATCCATGCCACAACATAAAAGAGATAAACAATGTGCCATGCACAACAAATATCCAGCATATAGGCACATTAGAAATACATATCTCGGAGATAATTGAATACATAACAAAAATAAACATTACACGGAAAACAAAGAGAGCACTTATCTTTGCAAGTAAACATTCACCAATTGGATTTAGACCAAGGAAGTACCTCCTAACCATAGACACTGATGTTCATTTACCATCAACATCAGGTCGCCCCCGATCCAGAGCTATGAATCCATAAGGATGGGTCCTATTCCAAGTCTAAACACACAATATTTGGCTAAGTAGCTCTCAGGTTTACAAAAATCACAACAAATCCTAATTTCCAGCTCTCTTTCCCCCTCACCCTGCACAACCCTAAGAAATGAACACCTTTCTCTGCCATGTAATCCCTGAGGTTGTTCTATTTCTCTCCAAGGATCTAGTGCTATTGGTGAGGAAATCTCCCTACTAGAAACTCCAAGGACTCTCAGTTGTGGAAAGTTCCATCCGAACTGCCATCAAGCTCATGCACATAGGCATTCATTTCCTCATGGAATGATCAGTAAATCATTACATTCATTCAACGATGGATCTCCTCTTCCTGACATTCGTTTCCATGCTCAACCCAGGAGCACACAAACTAGCAGTAGTGAGTGAAGAGGAAGAAGAACATGGGAACATGGGAAAGAAGACAAACTAGGGGAAGAATGATCCCATAACTTCACCCCAATCCACCGTCATGGAGCCATTCATATCCATGCTCAGACCAATAGCATACGAATGCAGAAAGAGTGAGGCTCCCAAAAATGAAGAGTGGAAAAGGTGTAACAATGAATGAATAAGAACAAGTGAACCCCCACCCAAACCAAATATGGGTTTATATAATTACTTGGAAAAACAAAACCATATGGCCTCCGCCAAGAAGCTCATGTAACCCATTTCTCCATAAAATCAATTATGGGTAAATAAAATAACAATAAATATACTTAGCCCCTCAAGCCCCCTCTCTCATGGAATCATAGCCCCATATCTCATTTTTCCTTGTTCGTCTTGCAGCCAATGGTGTATTTTATTAATGTATATGAAATATTACATTTCCTAGGAACTCTGGCCCCTTTCCAACTTTATCGGCTCACAAGCCTAAGTCATATTTACATAATACATTATAGTTCTTAAGGGTTACAATGGGGATGTTACATCCCCCTCCCCTTATTTTGACACTGTCCTTAGTGCACAACACCATTCCAATTTTATTAACATTACAAATCCAAGCCCTCTGGCCTTAATCCACACAGGCAATCCAGCCCAATCTTATATACATAGGTACTCTAGCCTAAAATTAAACATGTATGCATAGGCATTCTGACCCAAAACATGTATAATGATCTTCAGAAATTATATTTCTGGTAGCAGTTCCAACCAGCAAGATCTCCTTCCCTCTCAGCCCTACACAACCCCAAGAAATGAAACCCTTTTCTCTGCCATGCAGTCCCTCAGGAGGTTCCACTTCTCTCCAGGGATCCAGTGCACTCAGCTAGGAAGTTTTAGAGTCGTGGCTTCCAGAACCCCAATTGTAGCAAGTCCATTGGACTTTCTTCCTTTCATGCCTTTGTCATTTAGTTTCTCCAACATCACCTTATTTTATCTCATAGTCTGGTACTTTTCTAGATCGTCAACATTCATCGGTTTCCTACAACATTTCAAATCAATGAGCATGTCAATTCATAATTTGTGCATAATTTTTTTTATTTTTGTTCATAGTCTAAGAGTAAATGTTCATAATCTAGTACAATACTTATCTATGTGGTTCATGGATCTGCATCCATATGGTTGTCTCATTAACTTGTCTCATTGTTTTCCTTTGACATACCCATTGTGTGCATGACCCCAATCAAGAGATATCAAACTCTCATATTCCTTGTGGTCACTCACCTTCCAGATCTAGTCTCAGGAATACCCTTCTCTTCTATACAGTCCCTCAGGCAATCCATCTTTCCTTACCAAGGATTTCTTGCACAAGAAGATTTCTAGAGTCTTTATTGAGTCTTACAGTCGAGGAAACTCTCTGGCGTGTGTTACCACAACACAACATATTCTAGGGTGATCATGGTTTACCATAGGATCCTCATGTCCCAAAAATATCCTTTTCCATGCTTTTGAGCTTGCATATCCAACATCTCATCTGTATTATACACATAAACTCATCATGAGATATCATTATAACCATTTCCAACATAAATGTCAAATTTGTTTTATACAGGAAAATAAAAACTTTCCAAGCATGGGTTTTTGCTCATAATGGTTGTCTTTGCAACTGTAGATATCATGTACAAGATATATATATATATATATATATATATATATATATATATATACACACACACACACACACAATGAATTCAAAACAAAATCACAAAGTGCTCTCAGAATTGTTTACAACTACAATTCAATTACTTCTATTAATCCAACTATCAATTGGAATGAACTCATCATTACATAGACATGTATTATCAGTCACATAGAATTTTCATAATGCAACAATTAATATGATAACAATCAATGTGCCAATACCCATGGCCACATCTACACAATGAATCCATGCATTGACTACATAATACCACATAATTATGTCATGCATTCCACCATGATGAGTTGGAAGGTCTAACCAATGACTCAACACATCATCCACACACTTCCTACTGCTTGCCTAACTATTTGGTTACCTTCCTTTTCCACCCAAACACAACATCAAGAATACAATCCTTAAGTGCTATTCAGTGTTGGCAAAGAGGTTGCAAGCCAAACATCACATATACAATAGATACCATTGAGCACTCACATAGTGCTATAGCCCTTCCATATCGAACCATATTATGTCTCACACATGAATATCTCTATGGATATTCATTGTTATAGAAGGAGTATGTCTCCTTAATTAACCCGGTTATGATCCCATAACCAATCATAACATAATATGCAAACAAAATTTTATCTAAATGCATTCTAGAATCAACAACATTTTCATACTCTATGCCTTCGGCCATTACGTAACAATTTAAATATTGAAATTAGTTGAGGAAATTTTTACCTCAAACCCCTTCAACATGTATGCATCAACATAAAATTAATGCACACCTACCTAGTTGTTAAGAACCTACTTGTTTCTATCTGACCAATTCCTATTTGTAGAAGCTCATAGACTTCCTCCTTCATCATTTTGATCACCATTCCTACCACCCTCATGGGTCTTCACCTAGATGAAAATCATAAGAAACAACAACATCCACGTCTTTAACCCTACTATATCATTTTTCATGAATACATAATCCATCATTAGTCATACTCAATCATTATCTCATAATAATAGACTATTCTAAGTTCACAAGCATGTTATATGCATATCCAAGCATGTATATATGCAAAATTACACATCCATATGCACCAAGCATTTATTTTCACCATGCCTACTAATGCATATGCATTGTAACTTCATTGCATGCCTCATGCACTCTAGTGCATTTCTATTTCAATTCACTTATTTATTTATCTATTTATGTTGTAGTTGGTTGTCCTTGAACTCCTTTAGATCCTTGCTTCCTTGTGTGCTCCCATTCTTCTCATCTGCACTGTGGTTCCCTAGGTATGAACACTTTTCCAGCCACGTTCCACTTGGCATTCTTTCCCACTTAGTACCATTCCCCAATGGAAATCCATTTTCATTCAGTGCCACTTTTCAAGTGAGAGAGCATTCCAATTTCTCTACCTTGGCATCCTGCTTCCAATGTGAACTCTGATATCATAAGTGGATTTCTTTCACTAAGTACTTTTAGACAAGTAGATAAGTCATATCTAACAAATCCTTCCCTGGAACTCCTATGCTTGACACATAGAGATTATTCACACACCACCCCTTAAGCTCTTTCTTTTCTTCCACATCAAGCTTGCAATTGTCTACACATCTCTACCTTCAAGGCTATGGAGCCTTACTTTTCCTTTATGTGCCCATTAATGAAATTCTTCATCTTCTAGCTTCATGTCCCATGTGGGGATTCTTTATTTTGTAGTACCTACAATTTATTCGCATTCTGGAGTATCAACATAATAATTCTTCTACTATGCTCTTCTCGAGTTCTTTATCCACTTTCCATTACTTTATTTGTAGCTCTTTATTACCTCATCCAAATTCTGAAAGAAATGTCATTCCTCCATGACCCTAACATATGATCCTATTCTTGAATTGATCTGGTTATACCTCTAATCCTGAAAAACCTACAAGCAACCATCTTGTTAGAACTATACATATCATACAAAAATTGTCAATTAAATTTACAGGTACATGTTCTGTTTAATTCATGAAGAAAATTGATATCAATTATAATAGTTATCCAAAAAAAAGAATGATTCTAGGTCCTTCTCCTCTGATTCATCTTTCCAATGACTGAAATATTGCCCCAATTAGATATCAGAGTTCAAATTTAGGGCTCCCTGAAAAAACCTTCAGCCCTTTGAGCTAATACAGAAAATCGAAAACTACAAAGGTGCTTCCTTCAAACCACGTCCACGTGACTACGGCTTGAAACCACGAGATTAATCACCCTTTAGCACCCCGTTCTATGCTTTTGTACATAGAATATTGCATGAACACCAAGTCCGAGGGTTGGTAGCTCCCAGACCCTATTTTCCTTAGCATGAGACCAGCATCGGGATCAAGTCCTCCGGACTTCGGCCTTCGGCTATTTTCCCCTGTCAACTTTTGTTTTCCCCCGAAGTTGCACTTCGTCGAAGCCTTTAATTACTTCACTAGAAAAAAAAAATGGACAATCGAGATTTAATCTCCTGTTGAATGGATAGTCTTGCCCTCATCTGGAGGCTTCAACGATATCAACAGATACGACTTAATCAGGCGTTGAGATAGACAATGCTCAACCAATTCGAAAATTTGGCACTTCGGGGTATTTCCATTCTCGAATCTTCCACTTCCCCATAGTGGGAATCCTCTAAAGTACTTACCTCTGCTCCCTCTGCTGGAACCAATGGTCGCAAGAACTCTCGGAGGGTCTTAGATCAACGGACCACATGAATTCACTACTTCAAGACTTTGAGACATTTCAAATCTCGAATCACTCAACTCCCTAGAGTGATATCTGTCGAAGTGCTTACGCAATCCTTCCATTGCTTGATCTAATGGTTGGGAAAGGTCCCGAATGGATCTTAGATCGATGGTCTGCATGCCTTCGCGACTTTTGGCTTGGACACTTTTTACTTGTAGAGACTTGAAAACCCCCGGAGTACCAAGTCTCTGGACTATGAGATCTACTGCCACGTGGCTTCTGGGATCAATCGTCGATATGTACTCCAACCTTCAGGCCTTCGGTAGTTCTCAACCCAACACAAAATGTCACATATGTTTCCTCTGGAATGTTGAGTCTCTGGACTGCATGATCTTTTGCCACATGGCGAAATACTAGAAGGGGACACATGGCCCAATCAGGTGGGTGACACATTTCACGTTCTAACTGACATTTCAATCTTCAGTAGGTTCAAAAATCACTGACACATGGCGCACATCCCATGTGTCCACGTCATCCAGTTGACGTCAGCGAGCCATGTCACTTCGGAATTTTGGGCTTCGAAATATTTTACGCTTGCATTCCTCAAATCTCCCGAACTCCAAATTTCTGAACTGCTTAACCTTCTGGGGTCCACATCACCTCTAAGTGACATCATCATGCCCCACCACTTTGGCTCTTCAAGCTTCTTAACTTCATGCTTTGGGATTTTCCACACTAGCACACTCCAATTCTCCCAAACTGGCCAATCTGTCGACACGTGTCTCCCTTAACGAAAAGTCTGGATTAACTCCAGACTTTGGGGCTTCAGAATATTTCTTCTTAGCAAACTTTGTTCCTCTCTAACATCAAACTCCCGAACCATTGTGAGATATGCGGCTCACAATCACCCATGCGTATATCTAAAGACCCTCAACACTCCTGAAACCCACCGCTCTATCCAACAGTCGACGGACTTCAGGAGATTTCACATCAGCACACTCCTTTTCTTCCGAATGTTGAAATTCTGAACTAGCCAATCTACTGACACATCTCCCTTTTGATGAATGGTCTAGATGAACTCCAGACTTTGGAACTTTGGGAGTTTGCACATCAACACACTCCATTTCTCTTGAATGTTGAACTTCCGAACTAGTCGACCTGCTGACACATGTCCCTTTTGATGAACGGTTCGAATGGACTCCGGACTTCACGACTTCAGGAGTTTGCGCATTAGCACACTCCATTTCTCCTGAACGCTGAACTTCTGAACTAGCCAATCTGTCGACACATGTTCCTTTGCTTGAATCGACGACCACGAGTGATTGTGGAGACTCAACTCACTCACTCTTTAATTTCATTGTCAATCCCTGCAATGCGAAGATGCTCATTTGTAGTGGGATCAACATCCACCATTGATCTGTTGATCTAGAAAGATCTACGATCCCAAGTGATTGCAGACTCAAAACTTGCAGGAACTTTAATTTCCTTCCTGATCTCCGCAATGGTTCCCCACCATCAATCTCCCTTCAATGAGATCTGATGTTCGTTACTTAAAACTACTCAACCTTTTGCTTCGCCTTCATCAGAAGAACCTTTTTCACCTACCCTCTGATCCAATGATCCGTGATCTCTCTTGATCCCATAGTGGCAATTTCTCTCGAATTTGAAAGGGACGGTCACGATCCCTCGATCCCTTACAAAAGATTTATGACGTTCTAGCTCTTGCGTAAATTATGAAACATCATTCCTCCTAATATTTTCAACTTCAAGGTCAGAATTCGATCTCAACCACGAGACTTTGACCAATAGACCCGGCCCGTTGTTTCAACCAGAAGCTATGATACTAATTTGTAATATACCCAACCACCCACAAGCTGGGCTACGCCACTTAATCCGACTACAACACACCCAGGCACCCATAGGCGAGGCACGTTGCAGTCCAGGGACTCACTTCATAGTGGTTTATCTCAATTTGAATCACTTCTAAGTTAATTAAGAGGCATGAAAATCACATGCATAAGACAAGATCCATGGCATAGCATAAAAGAGATAAACACTGTGCCATGCACAACAAATAGCCAACAAACAGACACATTAGAAATACATATCTCAGAGATAATTAAATACACAGCGGAAATAAACATTACAAAGAAAACACAGAGAGAAATTATCTTTGCAAGTAAACGTTCACCAACTGGATACAGACAAAGGATGTACCTCCCAACCATAGACATTTTTGTTCATTTACTCTCAACAGTAGGTCACCCCCGAGCCAGGGCTATGAATCCAAAAGGGTGGGTGCTATCCGAAGTCTAAACACACAATAGTTGGCTAAGTAGCTCTCAGGTTTCCCAACCTCACAACAAATCCTAATTTCTAGCTATCTTTCCCCCTCAGCCTGCACAACACCAAGAAATGAACACCTTTCTTTTCCATGCAGCCCCTGAGGTTGTTCCATTTATCTCTAGGGCTCCAGTGCTACTAGTCAAGAAATATCCCTACTGGAAACTCCAAGGACTCTCAATTGTGGACAGTTCCATCTGAACTTCCATCAAGCTCATGCACACAGGCATCCATTCCCTCCTAGAATGATCAGTAAATCATTATAGCCATTCAATGATGGCTCTCCTCTTCCTGCCATTTGTTTCCATGCTCAACCCAAGAGCACACGGACTGGTAGTAGTGAGTGAAGAGGAAGAAGAACAAGGGATCAAGGGAAAGAAGATGAACCAAGGAAAGAACGATCCCCTAACTTCAACCCAAGCCACCCTCACGCAGCCATTCATATCCATGCTCATACCAAGAGCATATGAATGAAGCAAGAGTGAGGCTCCCAAAAATGAAGAGTGGAAAAGATGTAACAATGAATGAATAAGAACAAGTGAACCCCCACCCAAACCAAAGATGGGTTTATGTAATTGCTTGGAAATCAAGAACCACATGGCCTCCCCCAAGAAGCTCATGTAACCCCTTTCTCCATAAAATTAATTATGGGTAAATAAAATAATAATAAAAAGACTTAGCCCCTCAAGCCCCCTCTCTCGTGGAATCATAGCCCCCTATATATTTTTTCCTTGTTCGTCTTTCAGCCAGTGGTGTATTTTATTAATGTACATGAAGTATTACATTTCCTAGGCACTCTGGCCCCTTTAAAACTTTACCGTCTCACCAACCTAAGTCATATTTACATAATACATTATAGCTCATAAGGGTTAGAACTGGGATGTTACAGGGGCACACGATAGTTGGTTTTAAAGGTCTATCTGAGGAATACACATTTTGTCATCAAACTATAGCTAAAGGCTACAATGTGATTGTGGTGGGCCCAGAAAATGTTGTTTAGGGCCTCAAAACGACCCCAAAAAATTAGGACCTAAAAATATGTGGAAACACTGCCAAGGTGGAAGCCCTTGTTTTGAGCTGGTGGAATAGGTGGGTAGCCACCGATTTCTGCCTGGTTCAATCCTCTTCCCCTAGGAATCAATGGTATCCATTGAGTCAAGTCCCCGAGTGTTGTCCCTTGACCAATTTTTGTAGATCCTTGGTCATGTTTGACCTACTTTTGGGACTTCAACAGGTTGTCGAAGGCGGAGTGCAAGTCGAAGCAGAGATCGCAGGATCTCAGCCCCTTTTTAGGGATTTTTGGGTTTTGGGCTTATTTAGCGGGTATGGGGATGTTGGCCCATAGATTTATCCATGTTTAGGCCTGATTTTGTAATGTATAAATAGATGTCTAGGCGATGTAAGAAGAGTCATTTGTGTGGTGTATGGAGGCTAAGTGCAAATGGTAATTGTAATTGCTTTGTGGATACTGTGTAAGACTTGTAGAGCTAAGTGAAAGTGATCATAAGACGATGTGGAAGGCTTTGTATTGTAACCTAGGGAAGGAGGATCTAGCAGTGTGTGCAAATATCCTATCATATGCAGAGTTGGTTTTGAGGCTCTATGCATGTAGGAAGATTGAGAGAAGCTAATAAAGAAGACAAAGAGTTAGTGGACGTAGCCCCAGGGAGGGGGTGAACCATGTATATCCTTTGATATGGTTTCTTTGTGCCTTATGTTGTGATATTGTTGATATTATTTAGTCTTAGTGCTTTATGTACGTTAACTAGATCTATGAATGCTTAGTGCTAAATAATGTGAATGAATGCTAGATATGACCTATGTGATTGTTCTTAGTGCCTGAACCTACTAGATCTAATCTGTTTCTTTATGCTAAGTGTTGTTAGATGTTATATTTGGCTGAATATTGAATTGATCTGTTGTTAGGGTCTTATCTACGAAGTAGATACTGGTTAAAAACTAATGAACTGTAGCTGCTAAGTGCTCTGTTAAGGTGTTACAATCACAGATTGATGTCCCAACTAAGGTTGCAGACACTGGAGTCCTACAACCACCCTTGCCTCTATGTCGGGTGAGACTTCATCTGCTTCACAGGCGTTGCCGAAAGGGTCGGTATTTAGGGTTTTGTTGGTGCGTTGTTGTAGTGTTGAACCCCGGGTCTGCCCCTTTGCCAACACCGAGAAAGATTTTGTTGAATCTGAACCTTGGTGAGTTGTTTGCCTTGATAAAGAAGTCGTCTTACTTAGCTTGTTGAAGGATTTTATGAACCTGTTCTTGGAGGGATTGTTTAACCAATTTGATTGCATGATCTGCTTGAGTATGGGAGGACTTTGTCAATGAAGATGCAACATGAAAACATGAAGGGATTTATCATGAATTGGTTTGACTAGAAAGTGTGGAGGCACCTCCATAGGTGCAATAGAAATATGTTGGTGTTGTTGTACAATCTTGTTGATCTGGTTTTGTTGGATAGAAGGATCTTGGGCTAAGGCTGCAGTGGTTTCATTGTCCTTCTCTTTTGACCAGATTGTGAAGAGGCTAAACTTTCTGGTATGAGAGATTATTGTTTGGCACTGTTTTGTTGGGATAGTAGTTGAAACTACTTCTGGTATCCTGTAGGACTAAACCCCCAAAGTAAAAATGATTCTAGGGGGTTCATATTCATAAATAACATGAATCCTCCACATATATGTATGGCCTAACAAAACATCACAAACTTTCCAGTGGAGCAACATCACACAGTACCTCATCCTTGAAGGGCTTGATGCCATACATATGACAGGCTACATTGTTGGTTGACATGAAGATATCGTCCTTCACGAAGCCATCCGATGTTGTATGGCTACATGTGTGGTTTTGTAGTCAAATTCAACTGCTTGATTACCTCTATTGAGATGAGGTTTATTTGGCTTCCACTATCAATAGTAAAATGTAGTGGGGTCCCCTTCACCAACATCTGTGAATGGAAAAGGAACTCCCCCTCCTTAGGTTCTTTTGGTTCTTCTGGTTCTTCTAGTTGGATTGTTGTGGTCATGACAATAGCAGTGGGTTATGCATCAATTATCTGTCTCCTTTTATTATTGTCTAAATCAAAGTCTGATTCAGGGCTCGACTTTGTTTCTTTGAGCTCATCTACCATTATTGGATTTGCCTACTCTATTCCTTGAGCAGTTTCATCCAAGTTTCATCTTGACTTTACCTAGATAAATGAACATGCTACAACAACAAGATTTTATTTCACAATTTAATCATGAAGAACATGAAGGGATTTATCATGACTTGGTTTGAATATAAATCAGATCAAATATGCAAATTTATCAAATATAAATCAGATCAATCACCATTTATTGATATATCATTTAGCCATTCCTTATATTTAAAATGCAATGTAGGATTTTACACAAATAGGACTTGCAGCCCACTTCCTAATTCTCAACAGTCATTAATGTTATGACTTTGTTCTCCTGACAACATTCTTTACACAGTTCCTTCACATGGAACTTCTTTAACATTCAACTTTCCTTGTTACATTTTCATCGCTATTTGAAATGACCTCC
>JASDQU011443314.1:0-10228 GCA_032191745.1 Picea mariana | reverse complement strand
GCTCTTTATTACCTCATCCAAATTCTGAAAGAAATGTCATTCCTCCATGACCCTAACATATGATCCTATTCTTGAATTGATCTGGTTATACCTCTAATCCTGAAAAACCTACAAGCAACCATCTTGTTAGAACTATACATATCATACAAAAATTGTCAATTAAATTTACAGGTACCTGTTCTGTTTAATTCATGAAGAAAATTGATATCAATTATAATAGTTATCCAAAAAAAAGAATGATTCTAGGTCCTTCTCCTCTGATTCATCTTTCCAACGACTGAAGTATCGCCCCAATTAGATATCAGAGTTAAAATTAAGGGCTCCCTGAAAAACCTTTCAGCCCCTTGAGCTAATACAGAAAATCGAAAACTACAAAGGTGCTTCCTTCAAACCACATCCACGTGACTACGACTCGGAACCACGAGATTAATCACCCTTTAGCACCCCGCTCTATGCTTTTCTACACAGGAGCTTGCATGAACACCAAGTCCGAGGGTTGGTAGCTCCCATACCCTATTTTCCTTAGCATGAGACCAGTGCTGGGACCAAGTCCTCCAGACTTCGACCTTCGACTGTTTTCCCCTATCAACTTTTGTTTTCCCCTGAAGTTGCACTTCGTCAAAGCCTTTAATAAATTCACTAGAAAAAAAAATGGACGATCGAGATTTAATCTCCCGCTGAATGGATAGTCTTGCCCTCATCTGGAGGCTTCAACGATATCAATGGATATGACTTAATCAGGCGTTGAGACAGACAATGCTCAACCAATTCAAAAATTTGGCACTCTGGGGTATTTCCATTCCCGAATATTCCACTTCCCCAAAGTGGCAATCCTCTGAAGTACTTACCTCTGCTCGCTCTGCTAGAACCAACAGTCACAAGAACTCTCGGAGGGTCTTAGATCAATGGACCACATGAATTCACTACTCCGGGACTCTGAGACATTTCAAATCTTGAGTCACTCAACTCCCTAGAGTGATATCTGTCGAAGTTCTTACGCCATCCTTCCATTGCCTGATCTATCGGTTGAAAAAGGTCTTGAAGGGATCTTAGATCGATGGTTTGCATGCCTTCGCGACTTCTGGCTTGGACACTTTTTACTTGTAGAGACTTGAAAACCCCTGGAGTACCAAGTCTCTGGACTATGAGATCTACTGCCATGTGTCTTTTGGGATCAATCGTCGATATGTACTCCAACCTTCAGGCCTTCAGTAGTTCTCGACCCAATGCAAAATGTCACATATGTTTCCTCTGGAGTGTTGAGTCTCTGGACTACATGATCTTTTGCCACGTGGAGAAATACTAGAAGGGGACACATGGCCCAATCATGTGGGTGACACATTTCACGTTCTAACTGACATTTCAATCTTCAGTAGGTTCAAAAATCACTGACACATGGCACACATCCCATGTGTCCATGTCATCCCAGTTGACGTCAGCGAGCCATGTCACTTCAAAACTTTGGGCTTCGAAAGATTTTATGCTTGCATTCCTCAAATCTCCTGAACTCTGAATTTTTGAACTGCTTAACCTTCTGGGATCCACATCACCTCTAAGTGACATCATTGTGCCCCACCACTTTGGCTCTTCAAGCTTCGTAACTTCATGCTTCGGGAGTTTCCACACTAGCACACTCCAATTCTCCCGAACTAGCCAATCTGTCGACATGTGTCTCCCTTAACGAAAAGTCTGGATTAACTCTAGACTTTGGGGCTTCAGAATATTTCTCCTTAGCAAAATTTGTTCCTCTCTAACATTGAACTCCTGAACCATTGTGAGATATACGGCTCACAATCACCCATGCATATATCTGAAGACCCTCAACACTCCTGAAACCCACCGCTCTATCCAACATTCGACGGACTTCGGAAGATTTCACATCAGCACACTCCATTTCTTCCTAATGTTGAAATTTTGAACTAGCCAATCTACTGACACATGTCCCTTTTGATGAACGGTCTGGATGAACTCCAAACTTCGGAACTTTGGTAGTTTGCACATCAACACACTCCATTTCTCTTGAATGTTGAACTTCCAAACTAGTCGACCTGCTGACACATGTCCCTTTTGACGAACAGTTCAGATGGACTCTGGACTTCATGACTTCGGGAGTTTGTGAATTATCACACTCCATTTCTCCTGAACATCGAACTTCCGAACTAGCCAATCTGTCGACACATGTTTCTTTGCTTGAATCGATGACCACGAGTGATTGTGGAGACTCAACTCACTCACTCTTTAATTTCATTGTCAATCCCCGCAATGCGAAGATGCTCATTCGTAGTGGGATCGACATCCACCGTTGATTTGTTGATCTAGAAAGATCAACGATCCCAAGTGATTGCAGACTCAAAACTTGCAGAAACTTTAATTTCCTTCCCGATCTCCGCAATGGTTCCCCACCATCAATCTCCCTTCAGTGAGATCTGATGTTCGTGACTTAAAACTATTCAAACTTTTTCTTTGCCTTCATCAAAAGACCCTTTTTCACCTACCCTCTGATCCAACGATCCACAATCTCTCTTGATCCCACAGTGGCAATTGCTCTCGAATTTGAAAGGGACGGTCACGATCCCTCGATCCCTTACAAAGGATTTCTGACATTCTAGCTCCTGCATAAATTATGAAACATCATTCCTCCTAATCTTTTCAACTTCAAGGTTAGAATTGAATCTCAACCACGAGACTCTGACCAATAGACCCGGTCCGTTGTTTCAACCAGAAGCTATGATACTAATTTGTAATATACCCAACCACCCACAAGCTGGGCTACGCCACTTAATCCGACTACAACACACCCATGCACCCACAGGCGAGGCACGCTGCAGTCCAGGGACTCACTTCACAGTGGCTTATCTCAATTTGAATCACTTCTAAGTTAATTAAGAGGCATGAAAATCACATGCATAAGACAAGATCCATGCCACAACATAAAAGAGATAAATAGTGTGCCATGCACAACAAATAGCCAACAAACAGACACATTAGAAATACATATCTCAGAGATAATTAAATACACAGCGGAAATAAACATTACACATAAAACATAGAGAGAACTTATCTTTGCAAGTAAACATTCACCAACTGGCTACAGACAAAGGATGTACCTCCCAACCATAGACATTGTTGTTCATTTACTCTCAACAGTAGGTCACCCCTGAGCCAGGGCTATGAATCCAAAAGGACGGGTCCTATCCCAAGTCTAAACACACAGCAGTTGGCTAAGTAGCTCTCAAGTTTCCCAACCTCACAACAAATCATAATTTCCATCTCTCTTTCCCCCTCAGCCTGCACAACACCAAGAAATGAACACCTTTCTTTTCCATGCAGCCCCTGAGGTTGTTCCATTTCTCTCCAGGGCTCCAGTGCTACTAGTCAATAAATATCCCTACTGGAAACTCCAAGGACTCTTAGTTGTGGATAGTTCCATCCGAACTTCCATCAAGATCATGCACACAGGCATACATTCCCTCCTGGAATGATCAATAAATCATTACAAGCATTCAATGATGGCTCTCCTCTTCCTGCCATTTGTTTCCATGGTCAACCCAAGAGCACACGAACTAGTAGTAGTGAGTGAAGAGGAAGAAGAACAAGGGAGCAAGGGAAAGAAGATGAACCAAGGGAAGAACGATCCCCTAACTTCATATCCATGCTCAGACCAAGAGCATATGAATGCAACAAGAGTGAGGCTCCCAAAAATGAAGAGTGGAAAAGGTGTAACAATGAATGAATAAGAACAAGTGAACCCCCACCCAAACCAAAGATGGGTTTATATAATTGCTTGGAAATCAAGAACCACATGGCCTCCCCGAAGAAGCTCATGTAACCCCTTTCTCCATAAAATTAATTATGGGTAAATAAAATAATAATAAAAAGACTTAGCCCCTCAAGCCCCCTCTCTTGTGGAATCATAGCCAGCGGTGTATTTTATTAATGTATATGAAGTATTACATTTCCTAGGCACTATGACCCCTATAAAATTTTACTGTCTCACCAACCTAAGTCATATTTACATAATACATTATAGTTCATAAGGGTTAGAACTGGGATGTTACAGGGGCACACGATAGTTGTTTTTAAAGGTCTATCTGAGGAATACACATTTTTTCATCAAACTATAGCTAAAGGCTACAATGTGATTGTGGTGGGCCCAGAAAATGTTGTTTAGGGCCTCAAAACAACCCCAGAAATTTAGGACCTGAAAATATGTAGAAACACTGCCAAGGTGGAAACCCTTGTTTTGAGTTGGTGGAATAGGTGGATAGTCATCGATTTCCACCTGGTTCAATCCTCTTCCCTTAGGAATCAATGGTATCCATTGAGTCAAGTCCTCGAGTGTTGGCCCTTGACCAAGTTTTGTAGATCCTTGGTCATGTTTGACCTACTTTTGGGACTTTGACAGGTTGTCAAAGGCGGAGCACAAGTCGAAGCATAGATCATAGGATCTCGGCCCCTTTTTAGGGATTTTTGGCTTTTGGGATTATTTAACGGGTATGGGGATGTCGGCCCATGGGTTTACCCATGTTTAGGCTCGATTTTGTAATGTATAAATAGATGTCTAGGCGATGTAAGAAGAGGCATCTGTGTGGTGTATGGAGGCTAAGTGCAAATGGTAATTGTAATTGCTTTGTGGATACTGTGTAAGACTTGCAAAGCTAAGTGCAAGTGATCATAAGAGACTGTGGAAGGCTTTGTGTTGTAACTGAGGGAAGGAGGATCTAGCAGTGTGCGCAAATCTCCTATCATATGTAGAGTTGGTTTTGAGGCTCTATGCATGTAGGAAGATTGAGAGAAGCTAATAAAGAATATGAAGAGTTAGTGGACGTAGCCCCAGGGAGGGGGTGAACCATGTATATCCTTTGTTATGGATTCTTTGTGCCTTATGTTGTGATATTGTTGATATTATTTAGTCTTAGTGCTTTATGTATGTTAACTAGATCTATGAATGCTTAGTGTTGAATAATGTGAATGAATGCTAGATATGACCTATGTGATTGTTCTTAGTGCCTGAACCTACTAGATCTAATATGTTTCTTTATGCTAAGTGTTGTTAGATGTTAGATCTAGCTGAATATTACATTGATCAGTTGTCAGGGTTTTATCTTCGAAGTAGATACTGGTTAAAAAATGATGAACTATAGCTGCTAAGTGCTCTGTTAAGGTGTTACAATCACAGATTGATGTCCCAGCTAAGGTTGTAGACACTGGAGTCCTGCAACCACCCCTGCCTCTACATCGGGTGAGACTTCATATGATTCGCAGGTGTTGCCAGAAGGGTCGGTAGTTAGGGTTTTGTTGGTGCATTGTTGTAATGTTGAACCCTGGGTTTGCCCCTTTGCCAACACCGAGAAAGACTTTGTTGAATCTGAACCTTGGTGAGTTGCTTGCCTTGATAAAGAAGTCGTCTTACTTAGCTTATTGAAGGATGTTATGAACCTGTTCTTGGAGGGATTGTTTAACCAATTTGGTTGCATGATCAACTTGAGTATGGGAGGACTCTGTCAATGAAGATGCAACATGAAGAACATGAAGGGATTTGTCATGACTTGGTTTGACTAGAAAGTATGGAGGCACCTCCATAGGTGCAATAGAAATATGTTGGTGTTGTTGTACAATCTTGTTGATCTGATTATGTTGGATAGAAGGATCTTGGGCTAAGGCTGTAGTGGTTTCATTGTCCTTCTCTTCTGACCAGATTGTGAAGAGGCTAAACTTTCTGGTATGAGAGATTATTGTGTGGCACTGTTTTGTCAGGATAGTAGTCAAAACTACCTCTGGTATCCTATAGGACTAAACCCCCAAAGTAACAATGATGCTAGGGGGTTCATATTCATAAATAACATGCCTCCTCCACATATATGTATGGCCTAACAAAACATCACAGGCTTTCCAGTGGGGCAACATCACACAGTACCTCATCCTTGAAGGGCTTGATGCCATACATATGATAGGCTACATTGTTGGTTGACACGAAGATATCATCCCTCACGAAGCCATCTGATGTTGTATGGCTACGTGTGTGGTTTTGTTGTCAAATTCAACTGCTTGATTACCTCTACTGAGATGAGGTTCTCTTGGCTTCCACTATCAATAGTAAAATGTAGTGGGGTCCCCTTCACCAACGTCTATGAATGGAAAAGGAACTCCCCCTGCTTAGGTTCCTTTGGTTCTTCTGGTTGGATTGTTGTGGTCATGACAATAGCAATGGGTTATGCATCAATTATCTGTCTCCTTTTATTATTTTCTGAATCAAAGTCTGATTTAGGGCTTGACTCTGTTTCTTTGAGCTCATCTACCATTATTGGATTCGCCTGCTCTATTCCTTGAGCAGTTTCATCCAAGTTTCATCTTGACTTTACCTAGATAAATGAACATGCTACAACAACAAGATTTTATTTCAAAATTTAATCATGAAGAACATGAAGGGATTTATCATGACTTGGTTTGAATATAAATCAAATCAAATATGCAAATTTATCAAATATAAATCAGAACAATCACCATTTATTGATATATCATTTATCCATTCCTTATATTTAAAATGCAATGTAGGATTTTACACAAATAGGCCTTGCAGCCCACTTCCTAATTCTCAATAGTCATTAATGTTATGACTTTGTTCTCCTGACAACATTCTTTACACAGTTCCTTCACATGGAACTTCTTAAACATTCAACTTTCCTTGTTACATTTTCATCGCTATTTGAAATGACCTCCACCTTGAGTTAGCCTCAGTTTCATCATTCCAGGGATTTACCCAATATTTCATATGGAATATAAACATCCATTCGTATTATGCATTCACATTATACATTCAATCCAATACCTCTATTTTATCATCTTCCATTCACATTGTGATCTTATTCACTTAACTACATGCTTCAACATATTGTATGTCCACCATAGGCACACTCTACAATTTCATGTGCATCTTTATTTAAAATTCTTTAACTCATGATTACTCATAATCGTTCACATGAAACTTTTTAATGCATTATCACAATCATATTTTCTTATTTCATAACATAGAGAATTCAATCTCATTGTTCTTTCAACATTTTATAGCATCTTTTCCCGAGGAGTGAAGTACACCTTCCTCAATATATTATTTAAACAAGACATTTCAATCCCTTCTAAAGGGTCATCCATGCATCCATGGCATTATTCCATCCATAAAATCACACTCCTTGCTTTACTTCCCTCTTACTCATGCAGACATATCATGCCTTCAAGCATATATATATAAGCATGCAAGTTTATTGGTTGCACCTTTTTTATGTCATCCATACACATTGACATTTCATAACTTCCATATCATTCATCACTGAGACCTTATAGCCATTCATATGACAAGTCTCGTAGGGATACTCATAATTATGTTTCCCTATGCACATGGAAACAACCAACAAGAAACCACTCTTTACCTTCTACTACAAAATAATTTACAATTCATGGTACAGATTAGGTAATCTACAACATTACCCAAGGAAACAAGATAACAATTCTAACTTCTCTTCATGCCTCAGTTCATTCTTGGTCAACAAACCTTTACCAAGGAAATCATTTCCTAGATTCCCTCTCATTGTTGCATGAGTATACTATGTCATACCCATATGGATATCATCCACCTCTAGATTTCAATTAGACCCATTCCTCACCTCAAAATTATCCAACACTTCCTTTACCAAACTCTATATCAACTTTACATTAGTCATTATATTTCATCCTCATAGGGTTATATGCAATAGCATTATCAACATTTTTTTCATACTGTTAGCTTTCCTGCTGATACCAAATCATCCTTCACTAAAATTCCATTAGTAGACCATAATTTATAACCCGACACAAGTTATAAGATGTTTATTTCCATGTTACATACACTCTTACTCATTACCATATGCATTACAACATATCCACATCTTGCATTTTCATGCATAGATTTGCTCTTAGGTTAATAGGAATATACATTTCTTTAATTTATCCACGAGCGCATAGATTGGATCATATGTTCATGTCATTTTACCTCTTTTATGAGGACTAACAACAGTCTAATGAACTATTTTCTCTCTTTCTTAACTAGATTATCCCAACAACAACTTTCATTCATTATAGGTCAAGTAAACTAACCTTACAAATTTTCCATCAGTTTGCTAGGCATGAGGACTTATATAAACAAAATTTAGTCTTTTATTTAAGAAACAATTATKATTKCCAGGGATCCAATAGCCCATACTTATATGAAACATTACAACCACCATTTCATTCATTATCTGGACTCATGCATCTCTATAGCAGGATTTAKCCATTTKCAACMATTTCACATCCAAGTCTTTCCATTAATGCTTATCACCATATTCTCACTCCTATAGGACTAGCCATCAATCCAATGAGAGAAACAATATAATCCTTCTACTGTAATCAACATAACAAAATTTTCTATGGTAAGGAATTTTAAAACAAAAAAAAATCAAATTGTAGTTCTTCTCCTCAAGGAGTTAGTGCAGATAATAAACAAACTTTTAATCGTAGAGAAACATTTTCTAATAGGCTCATCTTAGCCTTGATATACGAGTGCTCTCAGCCATCCAGGCCCGATGTTTGAAATTTTCTCTGATACCACTTTGTAAGAAACTCATCCCCCTAAGGACCTTTTTAAGGGATGGGGTATTAAAAATTTTCCATTTCTCAACCATCCCAAAGCCTCTTCTCAAGGGAACCATCGTCTTCTACGCGTCAATAGCTTTATAACAACTTCCATCATACTCAAATATGGGCTCCAAATCAAAATTGATATCCTTCTAAATTTCCTTAGGCCTTCAATGGTAGAAGGCCACCTCACTTCCACATGGCTCCCTATCACTTGCACATTATGATGCCACATCAATGTGGCACCTGCCACCTGACCCATTGGCCCTCTAAATTGACTGCTAGGATTCACTTGGTACATTCCTTTTCCATCAACGTCACATTCCACTCCGACTGGTACACTCCGATGAGTGTACACTTTGAAATATCTTATGTTCCTCAGACTTGGGAATTCTATGGCTATAATTTATTTGGAGTTCCTATCTCACACGATAGTTAATAACCCTCTTACCCTCTTGATGTGCTTAGATTAAGTGGGGCCCAGAAATATCTATGGATGTGAATGGTTCTTGTTGTATTCCTGATCAATGAACCTCATTCCAAATCAAAGTGCCACCCTTTAGAGTTCACCCATTCTAGTGAATCATACTACTCTGACAAACTCACTTCGAGGGCACTCTCTTTGTCAAATATAATGATCATTGAGGTTGAAAAAACGACATCTCTGACCACATTGGGGCCTTTACCTTCTTGAAAATTAATGTCCTCCTCCTCATTTTCAAGTTAGGTGAACATGTGTGGGCCACAATGATCCATGATTAAGATTGAATCTCACCTATTTTCGATCTATGTCCCATATCACCTCTTGTATTTCTTCTCATCGGAGTCCTCTAGCAACCCCACACTCAAAAATATCGATGGTAGTACCCTCTAATCAATGATGAAGATATGTCGACTCACCTTCCACCTCGACCACAGTTGCCACCATGTGCCTGCAACCTGGCATGAAACGTGGCACTCTTATTGCATCATGAACCACTTACTCAAACTTCCAAATCACCATGACATGTGGCGCAATCACCACTTGACAAGTGAACCTCCCTCATAGAATGACCTGGTGTACACTTTGTTACACATTATTTTAGTCACCCTGGGGATGTTTCTACAACATGTGTTCAGGATTCCAAAAGGACCTTTCCTCATGAGAAAAGTGACTTGATTCCTCTTCTACAAAACTTGTTTTTAGAAGGCCACCGCAGGCCATCCATAAGGTATAGTGCGGAAATGCCTGATTTCCGCAGACTATCATGAAACTAGCCTGCGACATTTCTGCAGGCTGCATTATAGCCAGGGTGTGGCGACATTGAAAGACTGAGAAAAGGTCGAAGTTCACGAATGTTCTAGAAGGAATCTTCTAGAATATAAGGTGACATCCATATGGTTGAGATCCTACTCACTTCTCTGATTTGGTGGGATCATCCTAATCTCTTTAACCATCTCTCTTTCTCCTATATAATGATGGATTTCTCATGGAAAAGGTTAATAAAGAAAGAAAGCAAGGAATTAATGAAGGAATAGGCTGAGAATTGTGTGAGGGATTCTATCTCAAATTGATACTTGAGGTATTCATTGGTCCATC
>JASDQU011443313.1:14948-37001 GCA_032191745.1 Picea mariana | reverse complement strand
AAACCATGAGGAGTTATGTGACATTCCACATACCACCGGAAATGGCATGACAAGAACTATCCATCTAGGATAGTTTCACTAACAACTTCATTGATCTTCATCTCATTATTCCACATATAAGCATGGGTTCTCCAACCATACTTCAAGGACAACTCAACCGCAAAGTGTCTTCCCGTGAGAGCATTCACCATAAGGGGGGCACTTTGGAGTTCATCCATTTTTACACCTTATCAACCATGATAAGACAATAATGATTCATATTTGCATCATATACCAATTGATCCACCTTCATCATCATGTATCAATGACAACTCATTGATCCATCTTCATCAATATACTATGATAAGACAAGTATACATAATACCTTTGACCTTTGACATCATTCAATCATCAACCAATTCCTTGACATCAATCAATCAATCATCCTTTGGCATCAATCAAACCAATCATCCTTTGGCATCAATCAATCACTTGACATCAATTAATTAAACCTTTGGCATCAGTGACAACATGATTCAACAAACTGAAGAGGAATTTGAAGTCATTAAGTTTTTTGGGGAAAGCGCCCCTTTCCCACTTTTGTTAGGTAAGACTTGGATTGAGAAGAATTAGATCAGAAGGAAAGCAGAGGAAGACGCTATAGAAAAGAAAAAGCAAGAACTAAGGGATTTCATAGCTAGGAAAATAGACCGACTAATAGAAGAACAGGAGGATAAGTCGAAGCAACAGAGCAAAGTAACAACGCATGAAGGACAGAAGGCAAGAGAATTAGATGTCAAGCCTGAAAGAATGCAAGACAGCTTGAAAGGCCTATCTATTCAAGAAATAAGTATGTCCACTCCAGAAGTGTTAAGAAAAGGGATATTAACTTCAGACCCTCTGAGGGAACCTCAACAGTGTGAAGCCACTACGCTAGGGGAAGATAAGAATAAAAATGGAAAGAGAATTCCAGAAACAATTAGAGAGACTCAGATAATAGGAAAGAAGGCAAGGAATCTCAATAAAAAGAAGGCTAAGTTGGAAAAGCTACAAGAAGTTACAGAAATCAGATCGCAGACTTCACAGACTGGAACCTCGCAGGAGGCAAGTTCGCAGAACTTGAACCTCGCTAGAACAGCAAGACCGCACAGAATGGTACTTTGCCTTGGTGAAGTTAGATGACCATTGGAGGTGCCCCGACCGTTAGAATGATGTTCTGGAATGGTTAGAAAATGCATTTATGGGCTGATGGACTGCTTTTGGGCGTTGAGAATGTGCCATAATGGACAAATTTACATTGATGGAAGCATTTCACGGCCATTGGAAGATCCGTCATGATGTCCATCTTATTTAACTCGTTGGTCATTGTGTTGGGACCACTTTTTTCTACCCATGATTGACTGAGCTAAGCAGAGAATTGTCCAAGTGTCGAGTTGTGTTATCTTAAACTAGACCCCGCCTGTCTGTTTGTTAAAATATAGAATGTTGGGAAAACCTAGTGAATTGGAGAAGTCTATTGAGGAAGTCCTTAAGAAGATAATGGCCGACAGACCTATATCTAAAGGTATTCAGGTGTCGTCGACTAGGGGACTGCAGTTCCAACCATGTCAATCCCATAACTGAGCAGCGAAGTAAGCACTACGGTGATCTAGCTAATGCGAATCATATCCCGTCAATCCTACCTGAGTATATTCTACATTTGGCTGGCATTGTTAACCACAAAAACATCCCTCATGACTTTGAGTACTCTGTTTTTACTGCGTACATTCTGAAAGGAATTCGCATAGTCAGGAGTTAGTTAGGACAGATCTCGTTGTTGAAGAACAACAACTTCAACTTAGCAGACCGGAAGAACTATGCCATGTTGGTGCCCCAATGCTATCTCACGAAGACAACTAGAAAGAAACCTTGCCTCATCTCATAGCCTTGGATTAAAGGGTTGGAGCAGTCCACCGTGTTGAATGTGATGAAGATCCCGCCTTTTGGTCACCACCAAGAGCTTAACGCTTGCGTTAAACTCCTATTGTCGTGCTATCATGGTGGATACTTATGTCTTGATAGGAGGATTACTGTGGATCTGGTGCTGATCCATCGGATCATAGGCCTAAGCGTGAAGGGTCCTAACCCTCGGCATTTTTATCCAGGGAAGGCCTCAGCCCAATCTTTGGTGCAGCACATCAAAGAAGATTAGAGAGAGGTAGAGAAATGAAAGTGAGGTTACAAGGTAGCCTCTATACAGGATGGCGCAGTGCACCTCACTTTCCAACTCCTAGATGTAAACATAATAAGGAAGAACTGCCCCACACAGGTCACCGGGTTCATGGTGGACCTCGCAGGAAAGTGTGTGGAGCTCATGCAGATGAATTTGGTGAAATACCTCGTAAACGAGCTAGAGAAGGATTGTCACGAAGCCCAGGACTTGGGATATGAATTCCATTACAGTTGGCTTATCATTTTGATCACATTTGTTGCTTGGCAAATACCTGAAGGAGCCACTTTTCCAGAGATCAAACCCTTGGATTCGTTGGTCACTCGATTTTCCACCCTATGATACACCAATGACATGACAAAGCAATGGCAGTCCAATGTCATGTTTCATGGATATTACCAATAGTTGAAGGTCGCCATCGAATCATTTCCATGCATGACACCGCGCACCCTACACCAGTACTGACCAATAGCAAAGTTCTGCGTTGATCCTCATTTCATCTACATCACTGCAAGCAGAGATGAGAACCAAGAACAATTACAGTCATACTATAAGTTGACGAATGAAGATATGGAGCAGATTACAAAGGAGTGGCCAGAGGAATTTCTTGTACCTGTCACCGATACAGAATTATCCAACACTGAAACCATAAGAATCCCCATAGTTACACGAGTTGATCATGTCAAACAGTCCAGTGGGACGAAGAAGAAGAAAAAGCAGGAGGATGTATAGGATATGGAGAGTGATGAAGAGGACAACGCTTCTAAAGATAACGGGTATGGATCACCAGGAGGAGGAGAAGACGAAGAAGAAGGACAAGTAGGAGAAGATGAGGGAGAAGAAGAGCAAGGAGGAGGCGAAGCTACCACCCCTCCACCTAAGGATCCCCCCATTGGGACAATGACACCACAGAAGAGGAATTTTTCTCCAAATAAACCTTCAGCAAGGAAGAATACGCATGCTAATGAGCCCCGATTGGAAGCCACCCTCATGGATGATGACATCAGTATGGTCTGCGGAGCTATGGAGGACACCTTTGAAGACATATTGCATAGGTATGGAGAGAAAAAAGAGGATTTATACAGAATAATTGAGAAGGAATTGAAGGAAGTAAATAAAGTTGTTCATTTGGTCCGTACAGTACCTACTGCACCGTCTACACCTTCCTCGTCATAGACTGCAGAATTGGGGGATCAACCAGCCCAATTGAGAAGGCTTTTGGATGCAATAGAGGCTCGATTCTAGAGAGATCAAGAAGAAAAGGAAAAGGCTACAGAATCCTTGAAAAGGGATAAGGACAAAGTCCTAGTGCAATTACGAGCAGCGCGGGACAATGTGGCAGCCCAAGAAAGTGAGAAAGCAGAGCTTCAAACAAAGTTTCAAGAGGAAAAATCCCAACTACAGAGGGAAAAGGAGCAGCTTCTCACGGAGTGGGCTATGGTCAAAGAATTCGTAAGTAAAGCATGTCAATCTATGCCAGGCTTGGCACAAGAGGAGAAAGAATCAGTCGAAGTTCAAGTAGTGAAGCTCATTGAGACCCTCCAGCAACTACAGGCTAGGATAACAGAATTGGAGACCCAAATAGTACCGAGCACCCCACAGGAGGTGCATGACCAGAGGGAGGAATCTGCCAAGAACACAGTAGTAAGAATAATATCCCTCACCTCAGAATGTAAACAACTAAGTGATAGAAGCGACCAGACATATGAACGCTTCATCGAGGATCTAGAGCTAAGGAAGTTGGAAGGGAAGTTACAGGAGGCGCAATAGCAAGCATTCTCGTTGTAGGCACAGATGAAGCTTCTCACCACATTCGAAAGAATAAAGAGATCCCAGGAGTAGCGTGAAGTACAAAAACATATCACTTTCCTCCATGGTAAGGTAATGGAAGTCACGTAGAAGCTACAACCCGTGTAAGACGAATCTTGCAAGGTGTTCGAAGAGATTGATGGACAGGGATCACAACTAGATCAAGTGGTTCTAGCAGTAGAATAGTGCCTAGAAGGGCCTATTATAGAGAAGATGATCTAGGAGCTCGTTGAGAAGGACGCTCAGACGAAGCAACAAGTCAAGGCAGCTCGAGTTAAGCTCGAGGCCTTCAAAGCAACATTGTTCAGACCTGAGTGACTCGGGACGAGTCATAGGTGAGTGTTGGGGGCCTGTTGGCCCTTGACCAAGATTTGAGGGAAATTTAGTCAGATTTGGCCCACTTTTGGACTTCGACACATTGGTTGAAGAAAGAGTGCCTAGGCAGAGCTGAGATCACGTATCTCACCGATTTTGAGGGTTATGTGGACCCAGTAAAGGGTCCTCTAGGGTTTTTGTAACGATTTTATGGGATGTCGTTCCATGGGGTTTTCCCATGATTAGGCGTTATTGTAAGGGTTTTTAAAATATAAATAAAGGAGAATGTATTGTAGAAGTAGAAAATCTAGCGAAGTGAATGTAGTTATGTGTGAACAGAGTGCTTTGTGCAGAGGCATGTATGTGTGGGACTATGATTTTGTAGAAGGTGCAAATGTTGTGATTTGGCTATGTGCATTTGACCTAGTTTTGGAAGGAGGATCTGGTGTGAAGCTCGAATCTGTGGCTTAGTGCACATGAGTGAATGAATGTAATATTTTGGCGAATAATAAAGAGGTGAACCGGTTGGTGGACGTAGCCTCATCCTGGGGTGAACCACGTATATTTGGTGTCTTATGGTTTTCTTTGTGTTATGTTATTTCTTTCATAATTTTGCTTAGTGCTTTGATTATGTTGTTTAATAGATAGGTCTTGTCTGGCTTAAGTAATTTACTTGTGTTAAGGGTAAATGAATGCTAGATCTAACCTATAATGCTAAGTGATAAGTTCTCAGGGTATATAATCATTCATTATTATTGCGTTAATCTATATTTGGTTATACTTTGCGATGTTAAGAAACTAATGCATGTCACCTTCTAAGCGTTAAATAATACTTTGTGAAGTGTTTTACAACATATCTGTGCCCCAGCCTGGTTACAGACACCTGCGTCCTGTAACCCCCCCTGCTTCTACCTCAGGTGAGACTTCTCATGTTTCACAGGTGTTGCCGAAAGGACCTGTAGTTGGGGTTTTGTTGGTGCGTTATTAAGCATTGAACCCTGGGTTTACCCCTGTGCCAATAGAAACCCCCCAAGGGATGACATCTATAGCTTCTGGCATCCAATATTCAATCCGTCAGTTATCAGTAGCAGCCTATAGGCTAGGGCACTCCTTTTGGGATACTTTCCAGGTGATTATGACGAGTATATCCATCAGGGTCAGTTTTCTAGAGTTGTAGTAGTTGCCATGAGTTTCTGGAACTGCATATTTTTGTCGATCTATCTGTGCATGCACAGATCTACCTTCATCATTTTATCACAGGGATTTTATATTAGTTTCTTGTATTCTAGTGACGATCCATGAGATCTAGCTGACGATATCACCTGCTTTCAGCATGTTATTGTATTTCTTGCTATTTTCCCTCATAATACATATGAATGAGATGGTGTTTGTTCCTTATTATTTATGCATCATATATTCTGCCTAAACATTAATTGAATGAAACACACATGCGAAAATCACCAAGAATGTTAAAACATTAACTCAAACGCATCCAGAAATCACCATAATATCAGATCAGATAGTGGATTTGACAGCTTAACAGTGTTTCCTAAACTAGTCAAGTTAGGAACATTACATCTTGAGGGTTTTGCTAGAGTAGATCATGATCCCTCGTGCATGGAGAGGAGACGGATACGACATTGGAAGTTGGAGAAGCATCTGGATGCATGCAAATAAGGATAGAGCAAGCCTCCATGGTGCCCTCGTAAAGATTGTTACCCTGACCACTTGTCGCCCGATCCAGGGATGTGAAGAGCATTGATATTATTATACTTCTAGTATAATAATGTGAAAATGTACTAATATTATTGCATTTTTATGATTTAATAAGTTACCTTGTAATAATTTGGAAAAAAACTATAAATAAATATTATTCTTGTTATCGTCCAAGGAGTTAGCTCAACTAGTTCTCGCTAAGGTTGTTGGGTATTTGGCTAGTTCTTTGCTTGGAGATGCCTAGCTCAGATACCCATGGATTATGCACACCAATGTTGGCATATTTACTAGGGATACTAAAACCATGAATGTGGAAAAGCATCCCTTGGATTTCCACACAAAGTTTGACTTGAAAAACAAATTATTCTCATCAATGTATCTTGAATATCATGATGTCATATGTAATAGGGTCATCACATTGCATCAATTTGATGAAACATAAAAACACACATTATTTAGGTGTTAAAAAATAATAAACAACAACTCAAGTATTTAGGAGAAACAATGGTGAATGTGGCGAGTTTTATACTTTTAGGTGAGGTGAATAGGAGAATTCACAAGTTTAAGTTTCAATGAAGACATAATTATTTATGTGATCTTAAGCTCGAATAAATATTAACATGAATAAATGAGAATGAAACTAATCAACGTTTAGAAGAGGAGGGATGCATCAATATTAACATGGTCAGATTCATTGTCGTCCTTTTCTTGTACGTTGATGGTATTGCTCTCCTTTCAAAAACTATTGAAGACCTTCACAAGCAACTCAAAGTTCTTTGAAAATTATGCAAAAGTATGAATTTGCCATTGATATGAATAAAACCAATATTATGATAATTAGATCTAAGAAAAGATTGTTTGCTTTGATCTTGTATGGTGGTAATCAAGAGGTGCAATCTTACTAGTAAGTTAGGTATCAATTTCAATTGTTATTTGAATCAGAACCATGTTACCGAGCTCTTGGATTGGGATATGAAAAACTTCATTTTTCACACTTCAATTATCTTGGTTATTCTTTACATGTGTGAATTTTTGGCTTACATTATCCTTTGTAGGACTTGGAATAAAATTAAGCAAATCTAAAAATGCTTCATAATCTATAATTTTAAAATTAAATGAAACATTTTTTATGCCATTCTCTTTATTGAAGTTGCATGTACTTCCTAGGAGTTTAAAGTCACAATTTAATATTTAGATTATAAACATAGATTGATCAAGTTGAGAAAATATGTGTTCCTTGTTATTGCTTCTAGTATGAGTAGTAGCCACCACAGGTTTAAAAGAGGTTAGGCTAGAGATTTTAAGGCTTGGTTTAACAATTGGGATATAAAACAGGACAATCAAATTAATAGTATCGATAATACTAACTCTTACATCCGTGTGAAGTTTATAGACAGAACTTTGAATGACAATGAAGTCATTTATAAGAAGAATTTAAAATATTGAAAATATTTTAGTAGTCCTAATTTGACTAAGAAAAACCATCTTTCCAACCTTATGAACTTGAAGAATAAAATAAATATTGCCAGAATTAGGCCCAATGCTAATGACCTCCATAATGAAACTAGTCGTTGGACTTTCCAAAACACGTTGGGATGAGTGAATTTGTAAAATTTGTGATATAAAGGAGGTTGATGATGAATAGCATCTCCTTTTAACTTGCCCCACCTTTAATAATATAAGACACACCTTTACCCAAATTTCATAATTTTATACTTTTTGGGACCTCCTTGCTCATGAAAATCAGAATGATCTTCTCACTTTCATTTCCACCATACTCAAATTTAGAAATGATATTATGATTTTTTTTAATATAATTCTTTTATTCTCTCATAGACATTATTGATTTTAAGGGACGATAAACAGCATCATCAAAAAGAAGAAAATAATAAAATATGAGAATTGTGAATCTAATACTTATTTTCACAACACATGTTAATTAATGTTCCAAAGTAGAAGCACTTCCTACTATATTATTAGTCCCTGCCGAAGGCATAGAGGGACTATAGAGATTGATAATTCATTGACTTCGTATTAGTTTGTCCTTTGACTAAAAATATTTGCATAATCTCTATTGTTGGAACTAGCGAACTAAAAACATTGATTTTTATATAATAAAAAATACCATATATGTCATGATCTGATTGGATAACAAATTGGAGGTCTTATTGCCAGCTTCGTTATTCCCAATGTTTTATATGTTAGCATATCCAAAGTTTTTGATCATATATGGTCTTTCTGAATTTTTACTTTTTTCTTGAAATGTTTGGATATCCAAAGTTTTGAACATAGAGAGTTGGTTTTTCATTAGTTGACTTCATATTAGTTTGTCCTTTGAATAATTTTTTTTTTTGCATAGCCTTTATTGTTCAAACTATTGTTATAAAATAATATAATAATTTTTTTTTCATACGTAATAGACCTTCCACAGTGCATTATTTCTTAAATGTTTACACAACAGTCTTGACAGACTTAAATGTTTACCTAACGGGCCTCACAGCCTTAAATGTTTACTTAACAGGCCTGTTACAATACATTTTCCTCCGCATTTTTTTATGTAATTTTCTCTGCAGTGAATATTGAAAATATTGTTCTTTAGCGGCATTACCGGTTCACTGGTTCATGCTTTCTCCTTGCTTGTTCATTGATTTCTTGTTTGCATGTTGATGTTGTTCTTGTTTTCCTGTTGGTCTTGTTGCAGTTTGCAAGATTGGGATTCTGCAACCGCGATTGGAACTAGCCTTATGTAATTCCCCATTGACGGGTGGGTTTCAGTGCCGTGTTTAGCTTCCTATTCGTTGTTTGTTGTTTTCTATTTGCATTTTACAGGTGAGAAATTTCACTATTGGGGATGCCTGAGTCGAAATCCTCTTGCATAACATCTTTGTATGTGAAGAGAATATATGATTTCCTTTTCCTATATGTCACTGTGGCTGCGATGGAGGTGGCATCTGTGTCAAACATTGGAGATCAAGAACGAGACAAAGACAAAATTACAGTCTTGCTTCTTTGGTCATAGTAATCACATACAAAGATGGACTGCAAGAGGATTTTGATCGCTCCTAGTATTGAAAAATACCAACCGTGGAAACTGCACCTTTCTTAATTGTTTGCACAGGGGAAGGCCTTTGGACGGTCCTCACATCCTTAAATGTTTACCTGACAGACCTCACATCCAGAAATGTTTGCTTAATAGTTGTGTTACAATACATTTTCCTCTGAATTTTTTGATACAATCTTGTGTGCAGTGAATTTTGCCAATATTGTTCTTCACCGACATTCCTGGTTGGTTGGTTGGTTGGTGCTTGCTCCTTGGTTCGCTGGATGTTTCTTATTGTTGTTTGATTCAAATTTGCAAAGTTGAGGTCCTGCAGCTGCAGTTGGGCCATTTGGTGCTTGTTCACTAGTTTGTTATTTGTTGCTTACTCTTGTGTGCTTCAACATTGCAAGGTTGGGGTCCTGCATCTGCAGTTGGACTAATTGTTATAGTTTGTGGTCCAGGGGTTGCGCTTCTATCCTTATCCACTCATCGATGGGTCTCGGTGCTACGGTTTCATTCCTACATTTCTTGACAGGTCTGCTGCAATACATTTTCGTCCCTTTTTTTTTCTTCTGCAATGTTGTCTGCAGTAAATATGCGCAATATTGTTCTTTGGTGGCATTACTGGTTCATTGGTTATTTCTTGCTCATTGCTTGTTGACTGGTTTCTTATTTGCCTGTTGTTGTTGTTGTTGTTGTTTTCGTTCCCCGTTGACAGGTGGGTTTTGTTGTTAGATTTATGTTCATGTTCTTTCTTTGTTGTTTGCTATTTCTAGTTTGCAAGTGAAAATTTTAAATAATGGAGATGCCTGAGTCAAAATCCTCTTCAAAAACATGCTTGTATGCTAAGAGAAAATTCGAATTCCTTTTTTATGTGTCACTGGGTGTTATGGAGGTGTTCCAATTGCGGATGTAGAATGTCAACCGTGCAAAATGGCAGCTTCCTTAAATATTTGCACAGTGGGAGGCCTTTGCACGGTCCTCACGATCTTACATGTTTGCCTGCCAGGCCTCATAGCCTGAAATGTTTGCTTAACAGGCGTGTTACAATATATTCCTCTGATTTTTTTATACAATCTTGTCTACAGTAAATTTGGACAATATTGTTCTTCACCGGCATTCTTGGTTGACTAGTTGATGCTTTCTCGTTGGTTTGCTAAATGTTTCTTATTGTTGTTTGATTCAACTTTGCAGAGTTGAGGTCTTGCAGCTGCAGTTAAGCCTCTTCGTACTTGTTCACTGGTTTCTTCACAAACACATCTCCACTTGGAAAATGCAAATTGGAACATGGTTTTACAGTTGGGCCACCAAAAAATACTATTAAGATAAAATAATATGGAAAATTTTGCAGTAGATATAAACAACATCTCTTTTGAGTTGAACCAGAGTTTGTCGAGATCCAACTATATTTCATAGCTGAGAATGTTTTTCCCATAGTTAATGTGTTTCTTTGGTTTCATAGTTATCAGACTAAGTGTTGTTGGGCAAGGGATAAAGTTCTTGTCTCCCTTTCTTTTTCCTCTTCTAAACTTACCTGTTTTTCCCTTTTGTTCTTCCCCTCTATTATGTGTTTTTGGTTCAATACTTGGTCACGTTTCTATGCTCGCGGGTTCCCAGGGTGGCGAACTGACAAATACTGATCTCCATATATATCTTCACATCATGAGTCTGACTGGTCGTTGTTCGTTTTCATACTTAGCCAATTTTATGAACACGGGTTCGCGGATAGGTGCTATCGAACTCTAGTGCCCCATGTTTGAGGTATACATCTTGCACCCAAAACTTCGGTGATCTACAATTCAACCTCAGACTTCTTGAACTCGCAAGCCTGACTCTACCTATGATGACTCCGTCTGACCGACCTGGCTTTCCATACTTAGTCGAGTGTTCAAAGTTTCATGGGTTCACAGACTCCCGAGTTCACAAAAGTTTAACAGCATTTTTCGCTCCCCTCCATCCCCGCCACCTTTTGCGCTTCCCAAATGAACATTAATTATGCTTTTACTAGTGACAACTCACCAGACAAGTTTGAAAATATTGGCATTAATAAGAGGAAATCTCGAGGACATCTCCCATTAAAATGCATTAACAGGTGAATATTATGGGATCTAATAATTTTTTTGCGTCCATCTTGAAGTGGAAAAAATTGTTGGTTATTTTAGTTTTTTTAAGGCATCGTCATAGTTACAGTGCAATATTGTACTACCCCACTATCATCTACAAACGTGCCATCCAAAAAGGTCTTGACATCATGTCCCTCTTTAATACTATGTATATATTGCAGGTTGTCATATTTGGGAATATGCTTGCATATGGAAATGCTAACTCATGTTATTAGTGACTATTTAGCACACATATTCAAAAAGATTGGTTCTATACTCGGTCCCGTTTATATGCTTGTCAGTTTCTGAGGTGGCGAACTGACAAATCCTCATCTCCATCTATATCTTCACATCACGAGTCCAACCGACCGTCGTTCATTTGCATACTTAGCCAATTTTATGAACGCGGGTTCGCGGATAGGCATTATCAAACTCTGGTGCCCCATGTTCAGAGTATACATATTGCACCCAAAACTTTGGTGATCTAAAATTAGACCCCAGACTCCTCGAACTCACAAACCTAACTCTACCTACGATGATTTTGTCTTTCTGACCCACCTTTCCATACTTAGTCGAGTCTTCAAAGTTTCGCGGGTTCACGCACTCCTGTGTTCAGAAAAGTTTAAAAGCATTTTTCGCTCCCCTCCATCCCCGCCACCTTCCGCCCTTCCCAGTGCACATTAATTATGGTTTTACTAGTGACAAACCACCATACAATTTTGAAAAGATTGGCTTTAATAAGTGGAAATCTCGAGGACATCTCCCATTAAAATGCATTAACAGATGGATATTATAGGATCTGATAATTTTTTTGCGTCCATCTTGAATTGGAAAAAAGTGTTGGTTATTTTATTTTTTTAAGGCATCATCATAGTAACAATGAAATATTGTACTACCACGCCGCCATCCACAAACGCGTCATCCACAAAGGTCTTGACGTCATGTCCCTCTTTAATATTGTGCATATATTATAGGTTGTCATATTTGAGAATCAGCTTGCATATGGGAATGTTAACTCATGTTATTAGTGACTATTCATCACACATATTTGAAAAGATTGGCATTAATAAGGGAAAAGATCGAGGGCATCTGCCATTAAAACGAATTAAACCAAGATTTACAGAAGATTATACTATCATCCTCCAGCGTTCATTTTAAATACTTATTCCCATTTCTCTCTATCATCAAAGACTTGGGCTTTAAGGTGCCTTCGTTGTAATGTTCCTGGTCATCGACATGTGAGACAACTTAGAGATTACATTTAGACCCAATTGAAATACGAAGGAATGGTTTTATGTGATGTCATCTTTGAGCGAAAAAAACTTTGTTAGCCAACAGAAACTCGGACACAAAAAAAATCAAGTATCTTGTGACTGGTATTATCCCTGTATTCGATGCTTTGGCTAGTTGAAATCCCTGCCTGGAGATTTGTGTGTTGAACTTCTTTGTTTTGTTACTAGAAATTGGAAGGGACTTTCAGGTCACCTGCAAAATACTCCTTCGTTGAAGTATATAGCTTCTTCCAGCAACACAAATTTGGCAAATGTATCAAATTCTGCAGACCACAAAAGAATTTATCTTTCATCAGAGGAGTTGCACATATCGTGGCTTGCAAAATGGTCTGGAATATTCAGAAATGACACCAAATATTACTCCATTCGCGAATATACTCAGAAGGAAATTATAAATTTGGATCGTCATGAATGTGAGAAACTGTATGGGTGGTTGAATCAACATCCTAAAATTACAGAAGTTTCTATTTCAAAGTTTGTTGAGTGACTTCTAGGTGTGGTAACAGACTTGACATAAAGTCAGATTGTTTATCAATGTTTGTTCACCGTCCTATGGATGTAGTAATAGACTCCACATACAATCAACTTTCTATCGCTACTGCACATTTTTTTCACTATTCCTATGCATATGATTGCATCTGGGTCAAAGAGCTTACCGCTCTTTGCACGAATATTCTCCTCGTACTTGAAGGTGGGTATATAAGCAAAAAATGAGGCTCTCAAAAGTTTCTAATGCCTGCATCGACATGTAACTACGAAAATTTAATGGGAAGTAATTTTGAATTATGGACTTTGCAACAGTTTCTGAAGATCACTTTATACTACCACCTTCTGCAAAAAGTTGGGCGTGTTCGGGTAATGATTTGGTTTCTAAAAATAACCTTTTACTACCACCTTTATGTAATCATTTTGTTTCATTCTTTAGAAGATACCTTGATGTACTAGGGTATTCCAGAGTTGTTTCCACCCAATATCAATCTTCTTGTTGTTTCCCTTGCTTTGAATAAGGAGAATGCATTTCTTCTATTGCAGTAGATCTGATATTTGAAAAAAAAAAGGAAGTGCTCGATGCTTGAAGTATTGCCTTGTCTGGATCAAATAAATCACCATGGCCTTGCTGCAAGTACCTCTCGAGTTGTTCATTAGGATCACAGATCAATAAGGACATAGTGCATTTCTACTCATAGAGTGCTTCCATCACCAGCTTGCATTTGCACAGGTGCTTTTATTACTACCTTCTTTCTTTGTCTTGGTGGTGGATTCTTCTATCCCAACCAAGATGATGGAAATAAACTAGCTCTAGGGAATTTTATCGACTATATATTAATTTTGGTTAGCTTAAAAAGGTTTATGTGTGCAACCTTATGTTAGACATAGAAAATACAATTTCTTATTCCTTAAAATATAAAACAATGTATTTTTTCAACACACTGTTGTTGGAAAAGTTTCAGGCATTGTTTGGGATTCACGTCCCTCAAGGATGTTAAGTAATCACACAATTAATATTGCTTGTGCCGATGCAATCGAGTCGTCATCCACTATGTAAATTGCATTAACACTGCAATGTCAGATAATAGATGTCTGACATGTACCTAATGTCAAGGTCATTATCACACAGGATACCCAACGTCCAAAGATTTATGGACTCAGAGAAACATTGTAATTGTCGTGACAAAGAAACACTAAAGTCGATGCTCTTTGCAGGTCTGACAATCCAGCAGTATAATAGCAATGTTCCCATTGCCACCGCCAGTGTCAATGTTTGAAGCCAAAGATATCTAGAGCCTGGAGTCACCGCCAGTGTGGATGCCTGAAGCTAAAAATACCTGGAGCTTGGGATCACGGCTTTTTACATTTGACATTAGTATCAGTAGTGATCGAAATTTGATTGTATGTTGAGTCTGTTACTACATCCAAATGTTGCTCAAAAATATTTGACATAGAAGTTAGTTGTATGTTAAGTCTGTTACAACTTTGTCATAAAAGGTTCTATAATTTTAGAATGTTGATTCAAACGTGCATACAGTTTCTCACGTTTGTGAGGATCCATATTTATAATTTCCTTCTGAGTATATTCGGGCATGGAGTAATATTTACATCACTTCTGAATATTCCAGACCAATTTTGTGAGCCGCGATGTCTGCCACCCCTATCACGAAAGATATATTTTGATGTGATCTGCAACATTTGATACACTTGCCAGATCTGTGTTGTTGGAAGAAGCTATGTACTTCAACAGAGGATCATTTTGCAAGTGACTTGGACGTCCCTTCCAATTTACAACAATAAAACAAAGAAATTCAACATACAAATATTTAGGCAGGCCTTTCAACCAAACAGATGATCGAATACAGGGAGAATAGCAGTCACAACATACTTGATATTTTTTTGTCTCATCTTTTCCCCCAAAGCTGATGTCACATAAAACCACTCCCTCGTCTTTGAATTGGGCCTGAATCACATCTCTAAGTTCTCTCAAATGTCGATGACCAGGAACATTACAAGGAAGGCACCTTAAACCCCAAGTTTTCGACGATAGAGGGAAATTAACACTTAGCAAAGTATGGAATGTTGAATAAACATTTAATGCAATCAGGCCATATCTAGAAGAGACAAGCTATTCAAAAAGTTGGGATAGATCTAGCTAGCAACACCAATGAAGTCCAAGACCTGAAATTGATATTCAACTCGTTGTTTTTTACCAAGAAAGCATTTGATGATCAATTTAAACTCTATAAAATACTGTCTACGGGATTGATTATTGTACATATTTTATTTTTTTGTCGGCAGCAGCCCCAATTGCAGTAATTATGGAAAATGCATTTAAATTTCAGAGAATATCTGCTGAACTGTTTCAAGACAGCTATTTTGGGAAATAATCTCACTTGTATTTTTTAACCCATATTATCTGAATATAGAATATTTGAGGTTTTTGAATGGTGTTTTCCAATGTCTGATATTGTTTTTTGTTTTATTTTGTACTTTTTTTGTGTGGTTAAACATGCACGAAAAGCTTTTCTTTTTGTTGCCCAGCACTTCCATTTAAATAAAGGCTACTATGTTCTCTCCTTACATTTTTCATGGAAGAATAATTTGTGATAGGCCATACTTATGCGGCACCAGCCCTATACTTAAGAAAGAAATGGGAGGACATGTTCTACTCTCATTCTTCGGGGTCTCGTAAATAGAATGAAGTAATGACTCTATTTCAACAAGGCAACTCAGGTGTTGACGTCATGTTCCTGTTCAATATTCTGCATATATTAAAGCTTCTTCTATTTGATAATATCCATGCATATAAAAAATGTTATGTCATGTGTGTGTGTGTGTGTGTGTGTGTGTGTGTGTGTGTGTGTGTGTGTGTGTGTGTATTTATTTATTTATTTATTTATTTATTTATTTTTATTTTTTTCTTTCTATTGCTTATGGGTTTCAACGAAATTTGTGAACCGAAAAACATCCTGCAAATTGGAAGATGCTTTACATTTGGACCAAAAATATTCTATTAATATGAATACTATTGGAATAAATATAAACACTTTCTCTTTAAATTTTCCTTGTTTTCTTCCCCTCTATTATCCCTTTATGGTTCTATATTTAGTCGCATTTCTATGATCACGGCTTCCCGGGTTTGCAGATTGGCAGATGCTCATATTTATCTATATATTTACACCATGAGCCCGACCGACCGAGGTCCCTTTCAATACTTATCCAATTATCTGACCACTGGGTCTTGGGTTTGCGGTATCCAACACTTATGTCCCATGTTTCGTCATATACATATTGCACCCAAAAACTTATGCGATCTACAATTTATGCTTTTACTAGTGAGAACTCACCAGGGGTTCGAAAATATTGGCATTAACAAATGAATAGTAGATGTTGTTCTGTGAGATACTTAGCCCTTTTTCCCTTTTCTTCTTCCCATATATTATCACTTTTTGGTTATATACTTAGTCGTCTCTCTATGATCACGAGTTCCTGGGTTGGCGGGCTGACAGATCTTCATCTCCATATATATCCTTACATGACGAGTCCGACCGACCATTATTGCTTTCCATACTTAGCCAATTTTATGGCCGTGGTTGTCGGGGCTGATGCTTTCAAAATCTGTTGCTGCTTGTTCCGTGATATACATCTTTCACTCAAAACTTCTGTGATCTACAATTCCACCGCGGACTCCTCGAACTCACAAGCTTCACTCTACCAGGGTTCACAAAAGTTTCAAAGCATCTGTCATTGCCTTCCATCCCCACTAACTTCGCGCCTTTCCCAATGCACATTAATTATGGTTTTACTAGTGACAAATGAACACACTAGTACGAAACAATTGGCATTAACAAGAAAAAAAACCTTGAGGACATCTCCCATCAACACGCATTAAACACCCATTTACAGTACTCGGAACGACCGTCGTTCCTTTCTATATTTAGCCAAAAATTTTCCACCTGTTCCGTGATATACATCTTGCACCCAAAAAATTCCATGATTTACAATTCCACCCCGAGCTCCTCCAACTCGCAAATTTCACTTTACCCGAATTCATAAAAAGTTTCAAACCATTTATGGCTCTCTTCCATCCCTACCATAATCACACCCTTCCAAATGCACATTAATTATTCTAGCCTCTAGATTAACTTCCATTGTTTTGTGACCTACAAATAGCACCCGGACCTGCGCGACATACAAATTGATTGTCGGACTCCCACATCGTCCCCTCTTCTATGTTACACATTATGCATTCAAATGTTCTGAGCGATACAATTTGACCATCAGGGCCTCACATCTTCTAGGGAGACCTTGTCACCCTATTTTGGATCCTTGGGTTAACGGGTTCACGAAATATCCAATTCCTAGTCATTGTTTCCTGTGTCGGCCATCTTCGTACTTCTTTCCAAATATCAAACAACAAAGGTTTAATGCTAAGACTTCATCATGCAACAATTGTAAATATTGTCATTAATAAGCAAAATCCTTGAGGACTGACTATCCCTACACAACTTGTCCAGAAACATGCAGAGAAGATCTTGCCAGGTAATGGGAAAGCTATTACAAATTTCAATATATTAGAGAAAACAAGTCTGGGCTACCGTTTCCCTATTCTATATTTAGACACTTTTTTTATTACGGGTTCCTGGACTGATAAGCTCAAAATTGTGTTTTGAATCTTCTGTGACTTGCATACAGTGCCCGAAGTTCTACGATATACAATTTGTCCGATGGAAATCCCCATCACGAGCCCGATCATCCGTCATTCCTTTCAATACTTAGTCACAAGTTGGTTGTATGTTCATGATGTGGTACATTTCCATGGTTTCACATTCTGCAACCATTGTGTATCGATTCTGACCTACCATTTCCATGTTCCATACTTAGAAACTTTTTCGATTATGGGTTCCCGGACTGGCGGGCTCAGGATTATGTTTCCAATGTTCTACGACTAGCAAACAGTACCTAAAGTTCCGTAGTATAAAATTTGTCCACAGGAATTCACCATCATGCCCTCTTCCATGTTATGCATTCTTCCCTCAACACTTCCGAGAGATACAATTTGACCCTCGAGCTCTCACCTCTGTTGGTTGTATCTTGTAGCCCTATTTTGAAGCCCAACCAACCACTTTCGATAATTAGCCATTCCTTAATTGTTGTTCTATGTCCCCACCACCTTCCTACTTCTTTCTGGATATGCAATTGGTAATCTTTAATGTTAACACTTCATCATGCATGAACCTTAAACATGTCATTAATGAGTGAAAGGCTCGAGGAGATCTCCCACACTTCTATCATATACAAATTGACTGTCGGAGTCCAACATCATCCCCTCTTCCATGGTACACATTTTTCACTCAAGTTCTGAGACATACAATTTGACCATCGGGAAGTCACGTCTCCTGGGGAACCATTTCCACCCTAATTCTGAAGCCTGTCTGACTGCTTTCCATACTTTCCCATTTCATGGAATCTCTTTCGCAGATCCTCAAGTTGGCGGGTTCACGAAATATCCAATTCTTAGTCACTTTTTACTGTGCCTGCCACCTTTGCACTTCTTTCAAAGTATGCAACGACAAAGGTTTAATGCTAACATTTCATCATGCAACAACCGTATAGACCATCATTAAAAATCAAAAGGCTCGACGAGACAGTCACATTGACTATCACCACAGAACTTGGCCAGAGACAAGTAGAAAAGATCTTGCTAGGTAATGGGATATCTATTACAAATTTCAATATATTAGCGAAAACGAGTCCGGCCAGCTGTTTCCCTATTCCATACTTAAGCCACTTTTTCGATTGCGGGTTCCTGGACAGGTGGGCTCACTATTGCGCTTCCATTGTTTCGTGGCCAAACAGTACCCGAAGTTCCGCAATATACAAATTTCCCTCTAGGCTGTCCCATCATGCCCTCTTCTGTGTTATGTGTTTTGCACTCAAAAAGTTCTGAGACATACCATTTGACCCTCAGGCCCTCACCTCTAACGGTTGTACCTTGTAACCCTATTTTGAAGCCTGCCCGACCACTTTCGATAATTAGACACTCCTTAATTTCTCTTTCTCGTCCCCGCAACCTTCATACTTCTTTATTAATATGCAATTAGTAACCTTTCATGCTAACATCTCATCATGCAGGTACCGTCAACATTGTCATTAATGAGCGAAACACTCGAAGAGAACTCCCATTAATACACATTAAACCAAGATCTACAGAGAGTTATATCATCCCTTCTGATTGTTCATCTCAAACACAAGTCGTCACGTTGGCCCATTCATGAAATCTCAAATCCTTAATTGCTCATTGTCGTACCCACCATGTTCGCACTTCTAGGTATGCAATTACTAGTCTTTAATGCTAACAGCGCATCATGCAACAACCGTTGATATTGTCATTAATGAGAAAAAAGGCTCGAGGAGATCTCCCATTCACACGCATTGGACCACGATTTGAGCAGGGTTATATTATCCCTTCCAACTCTTCATTTCAAACATCGTCTGGAGAAAACCAACATTCTTGTAAACTTATGGCAGTAGCTCGACATCAATTCTGTGGAGATACAGTGAAAATCTTCGAACGTGAGGACCATAACTTCCAGTGGTCTAGGGCATACACTTACTATTCATCCCGCTCCGCCCAGAATGAAGTGATTTGGACCTCTGGAATCGCTCATGCAAGTTGCGTCCCTGAGGTTTTTGACTATAAGGAGGTGGTCTCTTGGTGCGCCGAAAAATATATTTCAAGCCAAAGAATTATTCCACTGCGTGACCATTCTCCTGTTTCTTTGTCACCTCAGGTCTTCCACAAGATGTTAAAATTGTCAGAGCCAACATTGACCTTCATAGGACAAGACTGCAAGCAGTTCCTAGAAAAACATGATAATGGGTTGGACCTCTTACCCGAGTTCCTTAAAGACCCGACAACAGTTCCTGAAGATATCACAAAGTTGCAGGTCAGTTCCTTTAGAGATCCATTCTGGGAAATTTCTTGGTTGTTGACAAGAATAACAGGATAGGAATCCACGGCAATCATTTCCCGTATAGTTATTTATATTTTGTACTTCACAGTCAAGGAACATTTCATTTTTTATTGGAGGAAGCTAATTTCCATTGAAATTTGTTCCCAACTGTCATGATTCAAAGAAGAGAATAAATTTTATATGTCATCGTACTTGATTTTTCGCAATAGTGTATTGTTGTCCGTTACCAAAACTGCCTTTGTCCAAGAAAATAAACTATGAATTTGACCCAGTAACATTCTGGTACCAGGCCTTGTGGAGGCACAAGGCCTCCCATTGTTTTTATGAGGTTTTTAATAACTTTGTCTTGGTTTTCAAAGATTTATTGTTAGGAAAGGATGTTCCCCGGATGTCTGGCCAAGAAACCAAGTTTTTGGATAGGAAGGGGACACTTGAACGAAAGGAAAATTGCAGTGTAATAATGATCTTTGGCTCCAAGGAAAATCCTGCTTTGCTTCTGTTGGGCTCTAAAGATGTCCTAAAATATAACCTCCATGCATCATCCAAAGGTAGGCATTGGCACAAGCATTTTACTTATCGCCTACGTAGGTTCTTACCTTCCGTTTTCAGTCCCTGTCCTCCAGAGATACAACCCCTGCAAAGGGACAGCAATCGTAACAAAAGGAACATCAATCGTTCTGTTCAAATGAACACCAAAAGGAATAGAAATCGTGACAAGGGAACAACAGTCGTTATATTGGGCCGAACTAATGTTGTATTAACTGAGTTGTAGTACTTGCCCAACTATCTAATTTTTCAACCCAGGGCTCGTAAACTGACGAAGCACATGCAAAGTATATGCAAGATTGAAGTGAGACTAATCTAATCGAATGTTTAAGCTATGACTAAAATTGAATCATTAATCTAACACACGATTGAAATAGAATCATTACTAACACACGACTAAAATTGAATCGTTAATCTAACACATGACTTGGAATTGAATTAATCTAGTTGCATAAATGAAATTAATCTAGGAATATGAAATTGCGTGAAGGAAATTAATCTATAAATGGAGAACTACATGAAGGAATAGCAGATACACCAAGTGAAAAGTTGAATGGCATAACAACATATGAGAGCTCTCACCAATGAAGCAATCTTACATTCAATAATCAAATCAATCTTCATAACAGAATAATGAAAGCATGAAAACCAAAACCATGAATCAAAGCTAAGAATCTCTTTCTCTTTCGAATCCTAATGGCCACCATTAATGACTACTCTAATTCTAATTACATAATCTAACTGCATCCTAATTCCTCTTCTACTTGAATCCTCATGAAGAGAGAGCACTCTCTTTTATACATGAGATCCTTGAAGATAAGATAACCATCTCATTATTACAAATCCACTTTTCTCTCAACCTATTTTCCATTATTACAAAATATAATCCCTTCAAATCCTCACACATATCTCTCATATATCTTAGATAAGATATTCCAACCAAATCTCCATGATCTTCTCCTTGGAATGGGCTTGAATTATCTCCTCAAATATTGAAATGGTGGAAGAAATATTCGAGAAGTCTTTCTAAATTAATCCTTCTCATATTCCTACACATTACAAAGCTCACACATATTTGAGATATATATGAAAGAGAGGCTTGGATCTAAAGTTTGTTGGTTTTCTCAACATTTTGAGGGACGGAATGAAGCAAGGCGGAAAGCCAACGCGGCTAGGGCCAAAACCCTAGCCGCCCCCGGTCTGATTCGCGTTTGCAGGAGCCCGGATTCATCTGGAGCAGCGTCCCTCCAGCGATTCGCATGACGGAGCGTCCCTATTCGATTCACAGCGAACAGAACGACCCTCTCACGGTTTGCACGCAGGCTTTGAGCAGAGGTAGCGCGGTTTTGAGCAGAGGTCGCTCCTCTGCGTTTTTCTCGTTTTTAGGTGGCCGCTGCCGTACCCAAGGGCCTCAAATCCGACCGCCGAAATGGACGAAGATACTCTGGACGCCTTCCAAGCATTAGTCCGCGCGGTAAGACCTAATTCCAAGCCGTCTTTCTCATCTAAATTTGTCAAGAAGATGGAGGAGATCCCTTCGGTGGAGCTATCTCCAGAGGAGCCCTGCAAGATTGCC
>JASDQU011443312.1:0-23323 GCA_032191745.1 Picea mariana | reverse complement strand
GGAATGATAATATAATTCTAAATATAGGTGATGAAGGGTATAACCATGGCAAAAAATATGGGCAAAAAGGGTACAATATATGGTCCTAACAACAAGCATAAATCAAAATATCCATCTAAGTTATTTAGAAGTGTGCACTTAATGAAATATACAAGAAAAAATCAAAATAGCATAGTGAACACAGTCCACAAATATTTTTAAGTGGAAACCCAATGCAAGAAAAACCCACAAAACATCTTATTTATGTTCTTATGCAAGCACCAACTTACAAGTTATAATTTTTCATCTCAACGGGAACCCACCTGTCGTAGATAACAAGGATACCAATCCTCTCATGCACAAACATGTGATAGATAATGACACCAATCCTCTAAGGCACCAAACTATTACAAAAATCAAGACACTAATCCTCAGTGAACTTTGACTCACCCTAGCACCACCTTGCCACCCTAAACTCATAAAAAATCGGTTACATCACTAAATCGTTCAATACATCTTGACAAATTTACATTTTTTTTCTTATGAACTATTATAGTATCATCTTCCACCTCACTTTGTGCACCACTCCATGATCAGGGCGCATCCATACTTATACCAATTTTCCTGAGTTCACCTTCTTGTATGTGGGCGTGTAACAATTACAATGTGGACAAACTTTGACCACATCAAAATCTTGTCAGTTACAATTTTGTCTAAATAAAGTATGACAATTATATTCTCGACAAACTTTCACCATATAAAAATCCTGTCAGTTACAATTTTTTATAAATAAAGTATGTGGACGCATAAATTTTACATTGTGGACAAACTTTGACTAAATCAAATGGACCAAGTGTTCCTACAATTGTGATCCATATTATCTAAGCATCTCCTGAAGAATGATGCAATAATTTCATTTTAGTCTACAAAGAATCCATTGCACAGATAGAACCAGAGAGAAAGACTCAAGTCACAAGTATTCATCATGTTGCACTTCTCCTACAGTGTGCTTACTAGATCACCCCATCATAATTTAAGTGCCCATGGTGACTCATTCTATCGCATTCTACTTTAGACTTCATCTCATACCACTCCACTACACCATTCGTCGCACTATCTCAAGGTGCCCTGCAGATTTTCATCTATGCAATCTTCCACACACTTCGTCGCAGTTCACTATGTCACTTATCGCTTGCTTAAAACATCGTCACGTTGTGGTATAAACATCCACTGAGTCATTCTGTGATCGCAGACAAGGGAATTTGTCACATTCCACTTTACTTATGTATCTTGTCATAGGTTATCCTCCTATTCTACGTGCACTCCTAGCAGACTCAATCACTTCTGTGATTTATTTTCCATCGTTGATACCTTTGTCTTTCAATCCTTTTGTGCACTTCTATTTTCAATATTTCATTATTTATTATAGGAGTTCCATTTCATTTCATGATTTATTCTAGGATTTCTATTTCATTTGGATCTGCAATAGTATGGTAGAAATAATCCTTCTCCACACTTTCTCTGCAATCCTTCCATGCACTTCCTCTGCAAGCCTTCCATGCACTTCCTCTGCATGTGCGCCAAATTTGTGCCATACTATTTGTGCACCATACTATGTATGACCTCGTTGACATAAATGACAACCTATACTCAAAAGAAAATATGGACACTCATGACACGAATCCTTCCTCACTCATGGATAATTTGAAATTAGTTTCTTTTGATTTGAATTGTACTGTTGTTCTAAATTCTCCTAGTTTAAATGAGTTGGATCAAGAATGTTCTCCTATTCTTTGTGGATCATTTATTTAACCTTTTTCTTCTCAAAATTATTTTGATTTTCTCCTCTCTTCTAACCATGACCATGTTTTGAAGGATATTCTAGATTCTCATATTTTGCAAGGGAAAAATAATCACGTTGATCACTTCATTTCAGGAGGAGAAATCAACATACATGACATACCTCTTTTATCAAAACGATCCTCTTTTTGCTTGAAAGAGGAAAACCATGTTGAGGAAGGATGTTTTTATTACAAAACCATTCCTACTATTGAGCCTATCAATTCACAATCAATCATCAATGTTCTTAAAGAGGACGAAATACCATTCAAAAAGTCATTTTTTGAAAATGATTCTTTTTCAAGAGAAGATTTTAATTCTCTTAATTCTTCCACGTATTACTATTTGTATCCTGATCTATTTAATGGTTTTATTTTACAGGAAGCTACCCATTTTCCTATTCAAATAAAATCAACAAGGTTGACCCCTTTTGAATTACTTGATGGTGTTAATATACATACGAAAGATAGAGAAGATAGGGCCTCTTCCCATGAACTCAGTACCACTATGCCTTATCAACCTTTTTCATAGTATGAAGAAAATGCATATCAGCCAATGTCTTCTTATTTTTCATATTCATTTTTTATCAATAGGGAGTTTTCCTGTCCAAGTATCCCTTTAGTTGAGATTGTTGATGTTACTAGATTCCATCATTGTCTTGAATATATATCTTATACCATGGTGGATTCTAGTCCATATATATCATTTGATTGAACTGATGTATTTCAAGTTCATGGTTGTTTGAAGTATGAGCCCCAGGAGGCTTGTTGAGACAAAATGAGGCACTTCGATCTACTCCGATGGTTATATCGGGCCCTCGTTTTGTTAGTTTGTCTTATAGAGTTAACAAGTTTATTAGCATAAGTATTCTCTCACCAAGTACACATCACATATATTTTATGCATGATGGTTCTCATTTTTACACCCAAAATTATCACATCTAAGTGTTTCACCTTGGATTCACATCCCCCACACCATGAAAAACATTTTATCATATTCCCTAGCTATTGAAGTGAATAAAATCCACTTTTTTAAGGTCGAACACATTGTATTTCCCCTTGTTAATTGGCGTACTTGGAGCATCGATTCCCCCCTGCCATGGCTTAGGGAGCGTCACCCCTTGGGTGATGCTTCTTGCTAGACTAGGAGGGAGTGTGCTTGACTCTCTCTGTCAAGTTTGTAGGGAGCGTCAGTCCTATTAGGGTGGTTTCAACTAATCCCATCTTTTTCTATGGATAAGATTCAGAATACTTCTGGTGGTTATGATCAATGGATGACTCATGAGCTTGAGTATCTCCTTTTTGGGTAATCAATCCTAACTTATGGAGGAAATATCTCAACCTTCCCTTGATATTATAATTGTTTAAACCTCCCAAGTATCTATATAAACAAGGCCTCTCAAGGGTGGAAGAGATTAGATGAAGTTAAGGTTTGAAACATATCAAACCTTCGGTTAATTTATCAACATACAATAAGGGGTTGGACAGGAGAAGCATTGGAGGAAGCTTGCTCAACATCAAGGTGATTGTAAGTGTTGTCCATTGTTTCTCATTAATAATAGATTGGCATATTCCCATACTTTTGTCTCTTTTAATTTTACACATGAATACCATGCGTGTTTCATGTAGTTAGATTTTCTTTTATCTAAACTCATGCAAGTAGTATAAGAGGAAGATCCTTCTGTCTAAGTGCAGGGAGATTGTGATTGAGATAGGACTGGATCCAATGCTAGAGAAACAAGGAGCAACGAGGACAACCTCCAAAAAAGGTGCACTCACTTTTCCTTTCTCTCTTCTTGTTTTCACGTGTAAATAGACAAGAGCAAGGGGTGTTAGTGTCCACCTTCTCTATTATGTCTTAGTCGAAGAAAACCCATCTCAAGAGAGCTTAACCTATCCACAAGGTAAGATTTCTCATAACAGAAATTGGTGACTTCATTGGGGAACGATTGTTTCCTCGTTTGTTATCCTCTTGTTTCTTATGATTGTTTGATGAATACTTGGTTTCTGAAGTGTTTTTGCTTTTCACTATCATTGAATAGCTTTTTTTGAGTCTAGGATGGACTTGAGCATGTTTGACCCTCTTTTCAAATAGTGACCCTCCTCTCTAGTGGCTTATAGAGCATCACTAATGCCCCCTGACAAGATTTTAGGGATAATCACCCTACCTTTGACACTGTGTACTCTTAGTACCAATAGCATCACCCTTCCTTCTGGGTTGGTTTTTGGGCCTCCCCCTCTCTGTTTCTCAATTTTTGTGATCCATAATTTTGTCCTAGATTCTCCTTTGATTGCTTTGGACTTTGATTATTTGATTTAGATTGCAAATATCACTCTTCTTGTATGTTTTTTCACAATTTCCTCTAATTAATTTTTTAAAGGGTAAGCTAGCCAATTTTAACCAAATCCTTGAGCTCAATTTTGATTTTTAGCAATCTTTTTCTTGGTTGATTATACAAGAATTTGAATTTTGTACTTTCAAGCATTCTACTTGTCAGTCTTGGAAGCCATTCTGTCAACTTGGAGGTATTTTTTTGGCAATTGAATCTTGTATTTCAATTATCTTTCAAATTTTGAAACATTTTAGAGTTGGTTGTGCTGTCAACTGGTCTTGAGTATTTTGGTTTTAGGAATTTTTAAGAGTGATTTCTTTCTTTCAAATGCTTTTATTGAACAAGTGTCGAAAGCCTCTTTGTTCTCTCGACTTGTGAATGCATCTTTGTTTGGGTAATCTTTGCTTCATGTTCTCTTCTATCTTAGCTTTGAACTATCTAATTCTCATTGAAATAAAATGAGCATTAAGGAAATTTCATTTGATCTCATTTGCATGATAACATCAAATGAATAAATTTATGCATTCTAGATCTTTAGAAGTAGAGTTGTAGTTGAAAAATTTTAAGAACTTAACATCTGTTGGTTTTGAAATTTAAAGGAATTCTCTTTGATAAATTGTCAAATATTTGGATTCTTCATTTAAATGAAAATTAAATTGGATTGAGTGTTTCATGCATTGAGTGTAATTTTAAGTGTTCAATCATAATTGGAAAGAAAAATAAACCTCTTCTCCCTCTTGTAAATATGATTCATTGAAAGAAATTGTGCCTTTCATTTTCCTATTGAATGGTTTTTGGAGTCAACTCAAAAGATCATTAGTTTCGTCTCCATATACCCTTGAGTAAAAAAAAACTCTAAAGAATCAACCACTTGTAATTAAGTTAAACTAGACTTTTTATTTATATAACACCAACAATAGTCTTGGAGTTAGAATCTTTGGACTAGGAAAAGTGAGTAAATTGTCCAATATTACTAAATATACTATAGAATAGTAAAGAGTGCTTAAATCCAATCATTGTATAGGCATAGCTGGGAACCCCCTCTAACACAGGGGATAAACACGAGGTCACGTGAGGAAAAGAAGAGGAGATTACCCCTCCAAACCTTGACCAATCCTAGCAGAAAGAGCATTTATTGGGGGTTATTCTTGAGAAACCATTGCTTTCATTTGGTCTCGGTGCTTCGTGAATATTGAATCCATTCGGGGTTGTTATGAGTCTTACAAGTCCACTTGTCTTTAGTTCTCTTGAAGAGATTTGGACTTTGATATCCTACCCATATGTTCAGTCTTGACTGTCGACTTTACCCCCCAGAGGTCGACAGCGATTTGGTAGCCTTAGTGGCATTTCCTAGGTATCTACAAAGATGACTATGGGGGGATTCCCACGGCACCTCGGGTAGATTTCATATCACACATTCAATACCATTGGAGGATGACCCAATGAAGTGAGGTTTTCTTGCACCAAGAAGGGATGATACGAGTAGTTCGGGGTAACTGCTTCTCATATCTTTGTTGATGACTTGATATCCCGTCTATGGAAGATCCATCTATTGCTTGACTGGTTGATTAAATTTATCTTTTTTAAGGGTGTTTTCTTTCATCACTTATAGTTGGCCCTAATATTGTTGTTTTTTTTTAACCCTAGTCGACGACGGTCTTCGTAGGTCTCGTAGGATGCAAGGGTTTCTTCCAGAAGGTTACAAAACTTTACCTACTCATTCTCCCGAAGATACTTCCCACAAAGAAATGATAAATGAATAAGTTATCAATAAGGTGTAACTTCTCCTAAACAATTTAAATAAGGGGGCATGGGTTTTCAGGAGGGTTTTGTTCCTGTAAACCCACCTTTAACTGACCCTTTTGTTCCAATCATCCTACAGATACCTCCTTCGGGGGATTTTGAATATGCGCTACAATATTATCCTTCCCAAATAAAACTTAGAACATATGAGGAAGTCTTATCTATGGAGTCAGGAACATATAACCCTATAGAAGGATTTACTACCCCTATTCAAACATCCATATTAGTTAATCCTACTCAGACTCCTGCAACTACTCCTTCTACTTTTTGGAGAACATATTTAGGCCAAGACATACACCTTAATATGGGTATGACCCTGACCCAATATCTTCCTACATCGACACAGGCTCCTATGATAATTTCCTTAGGATCGCATATACTTACCCCAAGTCATTTACTTGGTCGTCCCGAGGGACAAATAGGTAACACTACTATTGTTTTAGGTCAAATGTTGAGTAGCTCAGGATTTCTCCTTCCTAGTCAATTAAGCAACACTACGACAGTTTCACACACTGTACCTTTGCAAAATGAAATTTCATTTATACCACATAATCCATCGGGACACTCCCTCCTCTTATAACACAAAATCCTATTGCAACACAAGTTTCAGCTGGGGAGCAGTTTTCTGCTAGTGGACATAATCCCATTAGTGGGCATATTCCCATTAGTGGGAATTTTCCTATTAGTGGAAAGATCCCTACTAGGGGGAACCCCTTAGTTGGTGGACAAATCTCAGTTGTAACCCAACCCGTGACTGGAGGGAAAGTTATAGGAAAAATTCCAAATTCTTTTTTTGGAAGCCGACAACAACCATGGGGGAAAAATTCTATGACAGGTCCTTCATGGGGGAAAAACTCTCAGGTGACACCCTCTAATCCTAATCCCTTGGGACTCTATTTTGGAAAACCATTTCCTGGTTTTATTAACCCTACTTGAGGTCAACTAAGTCAAACAGGTTTTCCTCCATGAGGAAGCATACCTAATCAACCAGTGAACCCAACTTTTGTTGCCCTAATTCCTCAACCGGTGAATCCCTCTCTTACTACCCAGATTTCTCAACAGAAACCTATGGGAGGACCATCAAGATATAATGTACCTTTACAATTGACTTATGGTCCTAATGGTATTCTGATGCCTCATCAACATTACTAGTATCCTCAAAGCAATCGAAAATCTCCTTTTCTATCCACCTTGGACCTTCCAGATTTGTCAAAATTGACGAATGATCCCATACTCCATTCTCCTTTCTGGCTAGTAATTCCCACCAAGTTACCATCCGATATTCCTAAGTTTTACTATGAACCTGGGGAATACCTTAATAACCATGTTATGATATTCCATATTTAGTGTTCATCGAACTCATTAATGGATGATTCTATTCGGTTGTGTCTTTTCCAACAAACTCTTACGGTCTCAACAACTAATTGGTATATTGAATTACCAAGAGGTTTCTTAACTGACTTTAATTCTCTTTCAATGGCCTTCTTAAACCTTTTTCAATTACCGATTATATATGAAACTGGTACAGATATTTTGACCTCCCTTAGACAATCCACTTCCACTCATATTCCTAATCATCTTCATGAGTGGAGGTGGTGAAGACAGTTAATCAAAGCTACCATTGCATATCAATTATTGGTAGAATGATTCACAAATTCCCTTTTACCCCCCATTGTCAGAGATGTTTCAATGGGAGGTGTTGTCACTGAAGAGAAGACTATTAGTCATGCTCAATATATGGATTTGGTTTATTCCCAATCTGGTACCCTATATGACTTAATCCCTCATGCTTCCCATACATCAAGTGATCAATAAAAGAATCATATGACACTCATTCCGATGGCATCATATGTTCTTTAAAAATTCAATCTGCCACATAACCAAGTGGGCAAACAATCCATTCAAATTCTACCTGAGATACGATGTAGAATTTCATTCAACCCAAACCTCCTTCCTCTCTTGCGCAAACCTCTCAGGTGAATGCAGTCAAATCTGCTTCATCTCCACAACTAGGAGGAAAGAAGAAGATTACAAGTAAATCTAAGAAAACTTCTAATAAACTGGAGAGTCCGAAAACACAAAAAACTGATGCTAACAAACAATCACAATGAAAGATGAAATATCCATGTTTAATGTGTGGATAAGATCATTACACTAGGTATTTCCCTCACCGTGATGAAGTGACAATTTTTTTAAAAGGAAACACCCAGCTTGTTGTTTTGACTAATCCTTTTCCACTTCATCAACAAACAATGGTTGCACAAAATCTTTCACCTCCACAAGGGCGCAGTCCAAGTCATCCTCCTAGTGGGGATACTTCCTTAAGTTCATGTATTTTCATGTGTAACGAGACTATATATTTGATGACTAGAAAAAAGACATATGATACACCTCCAGGTAAAACAAGTAACGAAAGTTTAGCTAATGGAACTATGAACAAAACACCTTCAACTTTTGTTACCCCTATATTTGGATCTCTCCAGAAAGAGGATGAATGTGTCTTGAATGACTATCACTTAGGAGCATGTGGAAATCATCTTTCTAGGATGGCTACAACCCAGAAAATCCTATGTGCCGGGTATTTTTGGCCATCGATATTTAAATATAGTATTGAAGTTGTTAACAAATGCCCACCCTGTCAAATCTTTTAGAAGAAATCATGTACCCACCCTGCTCTGATTCATTCAGTAGTTGTTGTCGGTCCATTTGTCAAATGGGGCATTTATTTCATGAAATGTAATCCTACCTTAGTCGGGGGGCATGATTATATTATTATTGCGATCGATTATTTCACTAAATGGGCTGAGGCTATGCGTACATTCCTAAATGATGGAAAAATTGTTGTTGTATTCGTATCCAACTGCATCATCGCTAGATTTAGAGTCTTGCAAGCTATTGTAACTGATCATATATATAATTTCCAGAACCAAATGATGGTTGAGTTGAGTGCCAAATTGGGTTTTCATCATGAAAACTCATCCTCGTATTATCCACAATCCAATGTACAAGTAGAATCTATTAATAAAGTCTTGAAAACCATGCTTCAATGCATGGTGGGGGTGAACAAAACAAATTGGTATTTACAATTTTTTGTCAGCACTCTGGGCTTACCAGAATTCCATTAAAACCAACACTAGATTCACACCTTTCTAGTTGGTATATGGTTTAGAAGTGGTGTTCTCAATTGAATGTGAAATTCCTACCGAACACCTCTGCTGAGGAAGAACGTTTTATATACTTAACGAAACTTGATGATAACCATCGTGATGTTTCTCTTTTTAATGAGACATACCAGAAACATATCAATATTCAATATGATAAGTCTGTCCAAACTCACACCTTTGCATAAGGAGACTTAGTCCTGGTTTATGACCAAGACCATGATAAGCTAGGGGTAGAAAAATTAGAACCTATGTGGCGTGGACCTTACATCGTAAAATGTGTACTATAGAAAGGTGCTTACAATATAATCGACTACAATGGAATCTCTTTAAAGGTGCCTTGGAATGGGATCTATTTGAAAAATTACTATGCTTAGGGGCATCCTACATGTGTGCTTTGTACATTACTATACCATATTTTTTGGTTTGGTGTGTGTATTTTATTTTTCATGAGATAATTTGTTTATCCCATAGCTACTTATCATGGTTTGTTCTTGAATGCATAGATGTCAACGTCCTTTCCTGTACACTTTGGATTTGTAGATGGTGCTAGCCGAAAAACCCAGAACTTGCTTCTGCATCTTGGACCATTTACCATTCTGGCAAGTTGGTGAGTTCAGGATGGGTTTTTCTTGGTCCTACAACCAATGATGTTGTGGAATATCACGTCGTGATCATACTTTTGACCGAGGTTTCTTCTTTTGGTATATCTAATATAATTTTTAGTCTAGACTCTCAACTCGTGGTTCTTCAATTGAATCACATTTATTCTATCTATAATCCAATATTGTTACGTCTTTATTTAAGATTTCATCATCTCGAAAGTTCATTTTCTTACATCGAATATCAACATATATCAAAAGAATTTAACACTATTACTGATTCGTTAGCAAATTACATTTTAGATGGGCATCTTTCACATAGATAAACATTCAAATCCATAAAACATACATGACAACGCAAAAATGAAACTATTTCACTGAAATATAAGTAGCTGAAACAAAATCCGCATACATAGAGAGAGAAAGTGTGTCATACATATGTCCAAAAAATTACATAAGGGTCAAAAAATCATCATCTCAAAATCTAGGACAATGTCTATCATGAAACTCTAGTAATCTTCCTATGGTGCATGATGCTCATGATAATAAGTAACCGCTCTATCCAATCAATGTAATAGGTGACTCATGCCATCAGACACACCCACTACGTTTCTCTATAAGTGACGAGGGATATCACAAAGGCGCATCGGGGGGACCCCCATGGTTAAAACCCTCAAGTTCCTCTCCATGTCCTGAATCTCTCTAACATCATCACCTACCTCTATCTCAAGGTTTTATATGCACCAATAATACCTCGACATACCATTAGGGCACACCGGTCCTCGATCTACAATATGAAATTATCAATTAATCCCTTTGTACAACAAAAAAAATCACATAAATTAAAACTTTAAAAAACATAAGATTATGAGGTCATGTTCTTTCGAGACTCACCTGAAGCATCCCATTGTGCTTCTTGTGGAAGTTCCAATTCTGTACTTCCCCAAAAATACATACCAGCATAGGGGAAATCCTCTATCATAGGGAGCTATTTCTTCCACCAATCGAAGAAATCAACATTAAAATAAAAAAACGGATGACTGGCCCCTAGTCGAGATGAGAAAATTTTCCATTTCTCCATGCATGGTTACATGATCATATGCGCAGGCATGCGAATCTATGAATGAAACAATGGAACTCTCTCCAAAAAGAATGATGCTAACAAAAAGTCCTATCTGAACTACTTCCACTTCCCCATCTTACACCTTGTGATTTGATCCTTCAAATTTGTCAACACATCGGTACACCAGTTAAAAATATTTGGTTCCATGCACTCAACTACATAAGATATTTTTTATTTGGAGAGTAGGTGGGACAAGTGCTCTCTGCTAGTTTATAAATGGTAAATGCGATAGTGTGGAGAGGATGATCTGCTATCTCTTTGATGGAAATCTTAGCATCGGTCTTGTGAGACCCTGCCCGACAAAAATATGAAACATAACTATCAGTATTCCTATCCATAGCATGGGACCCAAGTAGTATAATAGGAGCTCCCCGTTTCGAGAGCCATGTTAGAAAATATATGTCCTCCAACCCAATCTTCAAGATATGGGGGGCAATTATGAAAATATGTCCGTTTACATCCCATATTTCTATTAAATGATCCAAAAGCATCACCTATTTTCTCATACTCTAGGTCTTGAAGAAATTCAACAACCCACAGTTCTTGAGAGAATTTATGGTTTGTTGATCTTAAAAAGCATCCAAAACATCCATTTCATGCTCTTGTTCCTTCCATTCCAACATGGTGGCAAGTAATCTCCTAAAAATGACAAGAAACATCATCAACAAAGATTTGAGACCAACTCGATGCTTTTTTGTTAAGAAAAACTCATGTTTTTTTTAATTTTTGTTGTGCTTGATGCCCCCCAAAGCGAATTACAGGGATTCGATCCCCCCTTTATAATTCATGCAAGGCATCGTGATGCTCCTCATGTCAATCTAAGAGAGCATCTCTTCTTGATGGTTCCATTGAAGCCCTATCTTGGCTCAAATCCCAGGAAAATGTGCATGAAATGAAAAAATAAAACCATGAAAAGATAGAGGATGGACCAAACGATAGTAAAAAAGATGCAATAGAGCTCCAGGAATCAACAACAAAAGAATTGCTCACAAAGGGGTAAAAATCCCAAATTTTACAAAGTGTGGTGAAAATGAATTATAATTTGGCCCATTTGGCACTATTTTAACATTTTAACTAGTTCATTTTTATCCACTTTCATATTAAATTACCCTAGAGAGATATTTTTATGCTTTTTTTGTTGATTTATAACACTTTTTTTTTCCTAGACATGGTATGTTTGACAGGTTGCTAGTAAGCAGAACACTTCGATGAAATCATCTTCAAAGAACATGATTAGAGTTTATTCGAGCTCTTAAAACAACGAAATGTCATTTTTTGAGTGATAGTTTAACCCTTTTTCGGTCTCATCAGACTAACTACTAAAAACGAATACTCTATCCCCTTTTGGTTAGAAGAGTTCTCTCTCGTATCATTTTATACTTTTTTGGGCTTGGGAGACTAAATTTATGAAAAATTCAACTTTGGAGTTTCCTTTAAGTTCTTTTCAAACTCTCTAAACATGAAAAACCACCGAGATTTCCTTCTTTGGACTCGTAAAACTATACATTGAAGGACCCATCTAGGACTAAACCCTTACTTCTTCAGGTTTGTTAAGCATGTGAAGAGGAACTTACCGAAGGTGATTTATATTGAGCATTTGTTATCCTCCTCAAGCTCGTTAAAAAACAAAGAGGTAATCATCTATCTGGATGGGGGAAAAATTTAAGAAGTGGGACAAGCTTTTGAAACATTATGGCAGTGATTCTTAGTCATCCTTGAACATGGCACCTATCTTCATTCTGCGTACAGTTGGGAAATACGCTTCTCTATGAGTTAGAAAATTTTTATGTGTCATCACACTCTTTCGACTCCCTCGAAGAGAACCTTACCAAGTTTCTTTTCATGTCGCTCAATGTTCAAGGAAAGTCTCAACTTCAATCAAACTTTGTAGTATTATCCATTTTCATACCTGTGTCAATTCGTCCAAATTTTCTCTATCATCTCCAAACACTATCCTAATCAGTTTTGTGTTGATGATGGGGGATACATCATGGCCCTCCTTTGACGATTTTGTTCCTGTCGACTTCAAAACATTATCCGAGAGTCAGACATAGAAAACAACTAGTGTCTTAAAACCTACATGCCTCAATGGCAGGTTTCCTCACTTTTGACAGTGCGTTTACATCACTGGCCCCTGATTGGAATATTTCTCTAAGTGTTTGACTTCAGCTCATTGATTCACATTCGTTGGATTATACTGAGGTACATTGGAAGTCATTGACATCATTGGTGATTTCCCTCGCACTTGTTAATGATATACATTAATGACCTGTATTCACATGGTTAGAATCATATTGGTTCAGGATCAAGATGAAGACCCTGAGAATCTTATTGGCACCTACTGATGTTATGTTCCTAACTCAGGTTGCAATGGAGGTCAATATTATTGATGTACATTTTCACATAGATCCACTTTGTATTAGTATGTGGCTATGTTGTTGTCATATCGTAGATCCACTATGTATTTGTTTGTGGATACGACTTGATTCAGTCATGGAGGTATGGATCCACATTGTATATCTTGTGGCCATATCCTTAGTCAGTTTTTTCATGGATCCACAATGTATTGTTTAGAGACCACGATACAATTCTACTTTGCACCAAGCATGGGTATGCCTACCTTGGGATGATTCATATATCTTGTTTGATTTTTTCTTGTAGCTTCCACCTAGATCTCCTATTCCAGCAACCCTTGGCACAAATATTTTTGTAAAGTGTTTCAACCATCAAAGTTTTTCCGACCTAACACTTTTAGGGTTACACCCAAAATTGTCACATCGAAGTGTCGCACCTTGGTTTCACATCCCTGACACCATGAAAAACATTTTTTCATATTCCCCAGCTATAAAAGAGAATAAAATCCACTTTATGAAGTTCGAACACATTGTCTTCCCCCTTGTTAATTGGCCCAGTTGGAGTATTGATGCCCCCCCACCATGGCTTAGGGAGCATCACCCCTTGGGTGAAACTTCTTTCTAGACCAGGAGGGAGCGTCTTTGATGCCCTCTGTCAAGTTTTTAGGGAGCGTTAGTCCTGTTAGGGTGGTTTTAACCAATCCCACCTTTTTCCATGGGTCAGCTCTAGAATACTTATGATGGTTATGATTGAGGGATGACTCATGAGCTCGAGTCTCTCCTTTTTGGGTAATCAATCCTAATTTATGGAGGAAACATCTCAACCTTCCCTTGATATTATAAGTTTGTTAAACCTCCCATGTATCTATATAAACAAGGCCTCTCAAGGGTGGAAGAGATTAGATGAAGTTAAGTTCTAAAACATATCAAACCTCTGGTTCATTTATCAACATACGATAAGGGGATGGATAGGAGAAGCATAAGAGGAGGATTTCTCAACATCAAGGTGATTATAAGTGTTGTCGATTGTTTCTCATTAATAATAGCTTGGCCTATTCCCATAATTTTGTCTCTTTTAAGTTTACATATGAATATCATGCTTTTTTCATGTAGTTAGATTTGTTTTTATCTAACCACATGCAAGTAGTAAAAGAGGAAGATCCTTATGTTTAAGTGAAGGGAGATCATGATCGAGCTAGGATTAGATCCAACACTTGAGAAACAAGGAGCAAAGAGAACAACCTATGAAAAGTGTGCACTCTCTTTTCCTTTATCTCTTCTTCTTTTCATGTGTAAATAGACAAGAGCAAGGGATGTTAGTGTCCACTTTCTCTATTTTGTTTTAGCTGAAGAAAACCCGACTAAGGAGAGCTTAACCTATCCGCAGGGTAAGATTTCTCATAGTGCTCATTTGGTATGCTACTTTCTTGTGAAGACCCTCCATCAATTCCATGTTAGTCATGGTATATTTTATGATAGAATTGAAGTATGGTTGGAGGAATCTTAATTAGATACATTTCCCATGAATTATCACTATGACATATTTGATATGGTAGATAAAGTTTTTCATGTTTTAATTTTTTCTACTTTTTCCTTATTTCGAGTTCTGCTACTAATATTTTGTCATGAACATGTGTTTTCAATCTTGGGATTATATGGATGGATACATTGGCACTATGACTTTACATAGTTCATTTTTTTCATCCATTGTAGCATAGGATAGGAGTAGGATAGAATATGCTAAGTGTCTTTTCTTTGCATGTAGTATTAGTGTTGCTTTCTAGTTTTTAATTAGTTTTTTGTTTGGCTTTTCTTTTTACTGTGGGATGAATTGTACACGAAATTCTCATCAAAGGTGGAAATAAATAGAAGGATTGCCTACTAATTTTTCACTTGAATGGATTTTTTGAATTTAATTTTGATATGCAAAAAATTGTTTTATTTCATTTTTAAAAACAATCATATGTGCTTGGGTAACTTTTAGATCATTGATTCTATGCATGTTCACCATGCCAGATATTTTTCAAGCATTTTGTCATCTCACAAGTGGGTATTTTAATTAAAATATGCTATCTAGTCCCTCTTGTAGTGAAAATGGGCACTCAAATTTGTCCCGTATTCATATCTACATTATTCTAATTGGAAAATTTTGCTTGATTGAGATTCTTTTGAGTTTCAGACCTGTTGTCCCATACACAGTGAATGGAAATATTGATTGTTAAATTCTGCCCATCTGAAATATAAGCCACTCCAACTCCTTGTAATGTCTTTGGATGATTATTTTATCATGGTTTTTGAGTTATCCAAATGGTTTATTTCCCATTGACTATTTTTCTTTGGTTACTTTCAACCAACATAATTTTCTGTATAGACTTTTCTTAACATAGTGAACTTGGTTGATTGTTCTCTGAGATGATTGTTTTCAGTACTTTTAGTTTAATTTTTTTACCTTTGGTTGTGTTGATGCTTAAAAGAGAAATGATGAATACTATGCTCGCAAATTATTTCCAAGCTTTATTATATAACTATATTAATATTAAACTAGTAGGTGGGACCCCCTTGTTAGACTTATGGTGCTATGGTGGATATGTTGCGCTTATATTTTGTTTGCTTATGTGATGGTACCCACACAGTCTTCTACAATTTTAAATCATGGTTTAAAATGTTGTGGTAACATGTGGTGGTTGGGTATTAAAACACGACACTAAATGGATTTGATGAGCTCTCACAGAATATGTTAAGGATGCCCTCTGGACGAAAGAATTATTATCAGTTTTGGTTTTGATATTGCATGAAACATGGCATTAAATAGTTTAAATGATCTTGATAGAGGATAATAATGGAGCTCTTTTGAATAAAAGAACTATATTCAAGTTATAATAGTGTGTACTATTGTGAAAAAGGATGGGTTCTCTTGACCCTTGCTACTGTAGTTATGTGCCTTGTTTGAATTTCATATTTGGTTGCACATTGGGTTGTGATCCTAGCACATTGTTATTTTGAAGACGTTTGACATTACCAAGGGGTGGCGCAATTTGAAAAAATGATATGGCAATGGATATTTGGTTGATTAATTGTTTAGTGCAATGGTGAGTTGGCTTGGCTCATACTTTGAATTGAATGGGGTTGGAAGGGATAAGCGACGTGCATTTACTGTACGTCGCTCAAACTCCCCTCGATCCCATCACCCTAGTCATTCTTTCATTTGGTTTTGGCTCTGGTAGTTGTTGTTTCTCTGCATTGTTCGGTCGTGAAGGAGGTATACAATCTAGTTTTCTTACTCACGCAGGCTTTTTCAGGTATGGGTTTCTTACTCTTCCATCCATGATAGTTACTCTGCCCTTTGAATCAGCTTTTGTCTCTGGATTGCTCATGATCTGTGTGAATATTAAGTTGTTGTGATAGTTGAACTATGTATTGGTGTTTGTGTCTGTGGTTTCTTATGAACATTATTCTATACTACTGGTTAAAAAAGAAAATGGTTATTCTCTTCTTGTTGTGTGTAATCCTTGTATGGGATTGTTGAATAAAATGGCAGTGAAGCCTGCTCGGTCATGGCTTGGGTTTTGGGGTTTGGCCTCTCTGTGGAAATTGATTATTATGGTTTTCCAAAGCTCTAAGATTTGTGAATATCCTACTTATGGATTGTTATAACACGTCTCTGTGTTTAAGTTTTTCCACTCCATGCTCATTTTTGTGGCTAGTGTACACTCATTATTTTGACCCTATGAGTTTTGATGACAACTAATGAAATAATAAAGTGTTTCTTGCCTTCTCTTGCAAAATCCATGAGTTGTTAGTTGCTTGCTTATGACCTCACCATTTCCTGGAAAGCATTGCACAGTCTGAACTTAACGCCATCCAGAAGTTGATAGAATCATTATGGATGATTTCTGGTCAGGCACGGGATTGTGCTTGGTCACTTGTTTTACAGTGTTGATTAAAGGGATTGGTTTCATTTCGTTTTTCTGTTGGAAATGGTTGTCTGTCAGTTTGGAAACCCTTACAACCGAGAGCATTGTTACCTATTGTTGTTATGTGGTAAATTGTGATAGGGCATGAGTTATTTTCTCTTTTCGAGGACCTAATCCTCTGATCGAACCACCTATGCTTACCTTCCACTTGTTGTTTTAAACCCTAAATATGATATTGATATCATTTTACTCCAGTCGATGGTTGATGGAGCATTGTGCTTGCTTGGTTACTTGGGAACGATTTGGTTAGGTTCCTCGTTTGGCATTTCTGGAAGAAGTTTGTACCTAGTTGTTTGTTTGAAACTTGGGCTTGAAGTGTTGAATGTTATTTGGTTCAATTGTTATGTTGATTGTATTAAATGGGACACCTATATGTGAACTATTTGAGGCCTGATTAAGAGTTATAGCGTCTAGTTTGATTGCGTTGAATAGTGTTGAAATAAATTATGGATATGAGTGGTTGTAAATACTGTGCGTGTTCTTGTTGGTTTAAAAAGATTTAACATTGGAGTTAATGTATGATTATGGCTCAAAGGTTATTGTGGTTTCTCATATCGATTGCAATGCTTTTTGTAATGAATGTCATATAATGATTATAAGAATACAAAGGCTATTGTAATTAAATAGTTCTGGGCATACAGATTATTATTTGGAAGACATCAAGCAAATTTGTCAAAGGAAGTAACAATTTGAATTATTGTTTTGAAAATGAACATTGTTAAAAATTTGAAGGTCTGAACAGAGATATGTTTTGATTGTGTGTGTTGACTTCTTTTCAATTGAAAAATATTCATATTATTTCCCTGTCATTCTATCACTTTTTGTTCATTACATTCCCCTCATAATCCCAATTTCACTTATTGCATCCCTATTCTATGAAATTAATTTAAAATGAAAGAGTTTGTGCAAAAATGACAAAAGGATAACACAACAAGGATTGATGACTGATATTTTGATACTTTATTACACAATAAATTGTTTAATTAATTGTTGAACAGTATTCGTGAATTAATCCCCTATCATTATACCACTTTTCTCTAATTAAACTCCCTCCATATCTCCCATGAACCCTATCACCCCCTGTTCACTTGGCGATTATTAAATGTTTTTTTATGGATGGATTTGCATGTCTCTCGTGTTAATTTCTGAGCCAATTTTTTATTCATTTAAGAATAGTGTCATGTATGGTTTATTAAGAGCTTCATTACTGATGAACTACTGCTACAAGATGAGTTTCTTTAGTAAGGGCAGCCATGATATAAATAATAGAGGAAGGGGAAATTGGAACCGAGGTCCTAGAAGGCCTAGATTTTCCATTCATTTTGATGTTGATCCCCAAGAATTGAACCAATTGTTCCAAGATGGGTTCTTTAACTGGATTTTTTATGGAATAGTACACCCTCGACCAGAGATACCCCCTTTCTAGCCTCAGAACATCCCTGGCATTCTCGATCCTCCACATGTGTCCTTGCAACCGGAAGTCCCTGCAAATGATGGATGGAAAGATATTTTCAACCCGACTATCTCTCACCATCATGGTTGTTCCAACATGTCATTACCTATCCCACCACCTGTCAATCCCAATGTATCGATTTATCATGCTAATTCACCTGTTCAATATTCACGTGCTAGTAAAAGACTAAAAACTGATATTCCCCCTATGCAACATAAAGGAAAAGAAATTGCCTCCCCTTCTTCTCCCTCTGATGATTCCTCAAAATACTTGTCTTCCCGCATTCATTTAAAGGATTATTTTTCCCATGTAATCAGTGAAATACATCCTCAAGGTTCTAATCAACCATATGCTACTTCCGAGAAATCAAAGGGGGACAACAGTGAAAAAAGAAAAATTGCCTCTTAGAGTGGAAAGTATGGTTTTTAGATTATGTGTTTTTATGATTTGAGTTGATGAAGACAATGTTAATGGTTTTCAGAATGTTTGGACAACAAGCTCTGTTTTGGTGTTTTTTGGATAACGTGGATATTTATATATTTTTTGGATATGATATAAATTATTTCTGATATTTAAATATTCAGTTTGGAAGATATTTAGGGGAGCTACAAGGGTGGCATGTGTTAAATGATTATTCTTTTGTGTTATATTTTATGACTTAAAAATAAGAAATGAAGGGAGTCACAAGGGGTACCACCTACCTAGTTATTATTAATTAAAGACCCTTAACTATATTATTATTATTTATTTCTCCTAAACTAATTATTTAAGTCAAACTAACTTAACTAAAGAAAGTAGTTGAACTAATTCAACTTATTTGGAAAGAATAAAAGTTGAATGGGAAGAAGAAACAAGGGGAGAATAGAAGGAGAAATCAAGACTAAGGTTTGCTCTTTTGATTTCATGAGATAGTTTCAGTTTTCATTCATTCTTGAGTTTATTCAAAGCCTAATTCTCTTTTTGACAGCAGGGTCTTATTGTAGACAGCAAGGTTCAAAACTGAACCAAACTCTTCAGATGCTTGTTTTAGAGGTGTTCATCCATCCTTGATATTCTATGTATTATTGTCTGTTTGTGAATTAAGTTTCATAATTGATAAAGGATATTTTGTAGAGTCAAATTGACAACATTTTGTGGCAAGCTGATCCAAATAATAAATTTCAGTTTTACTTTATTGTCAGAGTCGTTTTGTATGGTGTTCATCGGGTATCTCTAAATCAGACTTTGGTCCATACCCTCGCAGGGGTTTTGTAAAGAGAAAAAAACTTTTGATATCTCAGAACGAAATAAATCAGACTGTTATTCTATCTCATTTATGTGTATTTATGACTTGGTTACTTTTTATTTTTTGATCTCCATGTTTATTTTATGTAATCTATGTATATTTCAAAAATTTTATAAATTTATTTTATATTGCAACATTCTTTTCATTAATAAATCAACCTAAACCCTTGTAATTAATACTTGCAGATTGGGTAAATATTTTTGAGGCTATAAAACCCTGGGTGGTATTCCTGACTATCTTTTCCTAGCCAGGAAAGATTCAAAAATGATTGAGTAAGGTAATTCATACCTTTTCCTCAACAGGTTGAACATATCTTGTGATCTATTCAATTATCCTTTCAAGGAGGATTTTACCTTTTATATTACAACTTACTTGATCCAATTTCCCTCTTATATATAATAGAGAGAGATATTTTTTCAAGCTTCCTAGAAACATATTTTGACATTGTAGATAAAATTACTATATCAATCTGTCTACTGGAATATATTTCAAAAATTTCTTGAGAATCAATCATTTATTCCCCAACTCATCGGTAGACTAAAGATTCAATCCTAGCACTGCCAAATCATGAGGGTTTGAGACTTGTTCTTTTCTTAGAATTTTTTTTCGTCATTTGGATTTGCTAATATTAGATCACTCATTTTGGTTACATTCTTGATTGATCATATTTTTATCATGGATTAATAATGTTTCACTTACATCATCATATTGAAATCATACAAATTCTTGGGAGTTGTAAATACCTTAATTTAAAATGACAGTTCAACTTCTAAGATTCTTAAATTCAAATTTTCAACATTTGTTTTTATCTTATCCATGATAATAAGTTCCAAGATATGAATTTCTTGAGCTATAATTCATCTATTGGGCCCCACACTCTTCAACATTCCTTGAACCAAAACTCAGTTTATTCCTAACTTGGAAAGATAAGAATGTTTGGGTTATGTTAGAACATCTTTTATTGGATCCCTCTTACTCATGAGTTTGTTGATTTTGTTTTCTAGATTATATATCTCATTCTTTTGAATGAAAAACCTATCTAGTAGAGAGACAAACTACATACTCTTATTTTTAATTTCATTTTCTCCATATTCTATGCCACATGTAAGCTCGATGAAGTGAAGTGTATGGTTTATATACTTGTAACACTCTTGGGAACTTGAGGATATCGATTTCATGGATTTTCCCATCAAGACAAACATTAACTTATCACCAATTAGAAATCAGATTTTACTCACTTCATTCAATTTCGATTTCTAATTATATCTTTCATTCATGATGGGAGTCAATCCATACAGGTTGTGACCTAAGAATATTTGCACCTTACCAAAGTGTCTTAATTGTTTTCATTTACATAATGATTTCATATTTCCTTTCACAAGTTTGAAGATGATCATATGGATGCTTCACATCATTATCATTAATAATCAAAGGAAACATGTACCTTGGGGTGCAATGTTAATGATTTTTCAATCGGATTTTTATGACTAAGGTTTGTTGGTGAACTAGTATCTTTAGAACATAGATGGAATTAAAGTCTTATGGCCCTGTTTGTTTACCTTGATTGATTCTGATTTCAGGAACAAGACATTGTGTCCAGGGATTCAAATCTCACAACAATCAATGACACTAAGTCTCATGTCAAAGGGAATATTGTGGGAAAAACACATAGTTCTTATATCTCAGGAAGAAGGTTGTGATATTTAACTGAATGGAAAATATATAGATACTTGATGACTGCATTAGCATTTGAATAAGTTTTATGACAACCAATATAGTTCAATTTTACATTAGCTTAGTGTTCTTTGCTTAGGATTAGTTTAATTTTGGTATTTACTTTTATTTTTAGTCTAATTTCATTTAAATAAGTTAGTCATTTAGAGGAAGATTTTTCCCCAAATTGTTTAATAGTTGATCACAACATTCTCTTTTTTATGCAGGTTGGGAAATGACTTGTGCGACCAACAACTGGGGATTTATCTCTTGAAAAGAAAGAAACTTAGGAATATAAACTTGGTCACTCAAATTCCTTTGCAATATTATTTTTAATCAACCAATATTGTCACCAACTCAATAGTTGATCCAAAATAAAGTCTCATTCATGCATTCATATGTTGGTTTATGATATAGTTTATATTTGGAGTCCTTTTCATGATTATTTTGATGACCTCCATAACTGTAATATCTCTTCTTTTCCTCATCATATTGAATCATTTAAATATTTGGGACTAATTAATATCTTTTATATCAAAGAAGAAATCGGTGCTTTGTTGAGAAATATGAAATGAAATTTCTCTTGTTGAAAAATTCATTATTTTCAAGTGTGCAAATTTTTTGAAAATGTTTCATGTAATTGGTTTTTGAAAATATGTTTTCACTAAATTTATCCATTAATCCATTTTGATATATTCCCGGGAGATTGTTTTTTTGCACTAAATGAAAAGAAATTTGTATGTGACAGTTGGATCGGAGGACAGTGTTGCGATTTTTTTCACTATATTATCAATTTGCATAATCTCGTTTGTTCTTCTTTTCAGATATTTACCATGAGAAATTTGTTAGAAAAATAGGACTGCAGAGCAATAAAATAGAACAAATGCGGAAAAGACACAGAAGATACATAATACAAGAGAGACACAGATTTACGTGGTTCACCAAGTGTAGGCTACATCCACCAGAGAAATTTCCAGGTCCTTCCTTTATTATTATCCAGCAAATGAAGGGATACAACCTACAACAAAACCCAATGTAACTTCCTCTTCTTTCTCTCACAGACGCCTCTCTCAGAATACAATACTCGCCATAATGCATAGCCGCAATACATTTCCCTCATAACAGAGGGTTGCCTTCTAGGGAAAAAAATCCCTAACATACTTTCTACCGTTAGATCTGTGACCTTATAATGAACGGTCCAGATTTACAATGAAATTACAATATACATTTACAAGGCAATTTTTCCTTTGGGGGCTTCACCCCTGGACCCCACAGAAGGGGTACCCCCCCTCTGCACTCCCCCGCGTGGAAGAGTGTACATAATTATGGGGTGTAAAGTCTTCATGGGGTATAAACACGACTGAAAGAAAGGGCCTTTGAATCAGGAACATAATCAGGCTCCACAACCAACAATCTCCCACTTGGAGACTGATCTCAACAACTCCACTGCTGTTGTATATGTTGGACTCTGAACCTTCTTGGACCTGGAAAATTTCTCATCTTCATCTTCATTCTTGAATACCAACTGAAACTGAGCAGGAAATCAGTTTCTCTCTGGTTACTCCCTTTGTTAACATGTCTGCAGGATTCTGGCTAGTGTGTATCTTTTCCAACTTCAAATGTCCATCTTCCAAGGTGAATCATATAAAGTGGTACTTCAACTGTATATGCTTAGTATTTGAATGGAAGGCTAAGTTATTTGCAA